>PVJS01038250.1:0-19508 GCA_004027185.1 Glis glis
CTTGGTCTCCTGCCAGTGGTGTGACCTTGGTTCTTAGCCTGGTCTTGGGCAGGAATCTTTGCTTGTGGCTCAGAGGAATTGGTTGGGAGGAGAGGAGGCCCATAAGGAGGGCACTGATGTGAGGTGGTTTGGGCCAGGCTCCATCCAGGGAAGAGGACAGATAGTTCGATCTGAATGACCACAGATGGAAGGACCCATGTTTCCTCCCATTCTTTTTTTGGGGGTGCTGGGGATTAAACCCATGGACATTCTATCTCCAAGCTATATCCCAGGACATTTGTATTTGTTTTATTCGGAAACATGGTCTCACTAAGTTGCTGAAAGGATCACTAAGTTGCTGAAGCTTGCCTGGAACTTGCAATCCTCCTGTCTCAGCTGCCCAAGCAGTGTTATTACAGACCTGGGCCACCAGGCCTGTTAAGCTTCCTTGTTTCTTTAAATAGCAAAATTCAGCATGACCTTGCAATGCCTGTGTTCTAACCTGGCCTCTGGTTTATTCTTAAGTAAGTAAGCCTCAGCTTATTGATCTGTAGGATGAGGGCTTAGCAGTAGTTTTCTAAGTGATATCCAGTGGTAAGGGGAAGTTATTTTTATTTAGAAGTTAGAATGATACAGAAGAAAAGAATAATGTAATGAATACCACTATTCTTACCATCAGAATGGGCCATTGTGTAACAATGTGTGTGTTACACAATGTGTATATATATATATATATATATATATATATATATATGTATATACACACACATTTGAGAGATAAAACATTGCAATTAATTCCCCTAGCATCTTCCTCTACAGTCTACATTTTCAGTTTTCTTTCCTTTATAATTCTCTTACAAACACTCCCTAATGTGCTTTATTTTTAATTTTGCAGTGCTGGGGATGGGACCCAGGGCCTTTGTACATTCTAGGCAAGTGATCTACCACTGAGACACTTCCTAAGAATCCACTTTCTGAAGTGCTTTTTGTCCAGTATTCCGCAATCCTTTGGGGGAGGCATGGTCTGTGGCTCACCCTGTCTTGCACATGAGGACACTGAAGCCCCAAAGACACATACTTGTTGACTTATGTGTTTCTTTTGTTCCTCTCAAGGGTACATATGAAACCAAGGAGCCTCAGAATGTCTAAGGAAGAAGCCAGTTAACTGAAAAGACCTCTTGTGCTGGTAACAAGAAAAGCACATGAGGTGGGGTGTACGGTTTGGTCCTGCGCAGGTCTTGGCTGACTGCCTAGTCTTCTGCCACCTGGTTTCAGTGCTTTCCCATTTGTCCTCAAGGGCCCTGCCAGCTACCATGGAGGACAGTCTGCTGCTACACAGAGGTTAGAGGGATTCAAGCCCCAGCCCCTTTGAACATCCATAGCTGTTGAAACAGATGGGAGTAGTATGAAAGGTGAGATCATGCATATAAAAATGCCTTATAGCTCCCAGAAACAAAGTTTATTACTTCAAAGAAATAATGATATAAAGAATGCTATATAATTTCTCCTGCCATTTTTAGAAAAAATACCATATTAGTAAATTTATTGCATTTTATATCTGCTATTAGAAGCTGTATGAAAAGAGGTACCGACTGGACAAAGAATGAAATATAGTCAATAAAATACTATGATTTGATTGTAGTCATGATATACAAATTCTGATCAGAAATAACTAAGGTTGAGAGTTAAGGAAATGAAATTAAAATAGAACTCTCCCATTTTAGGTATTGTTCTTATTTTCAGTTAATTCACTGGCAATGTGTTTCATAATATTTTTCACTTTGTTGAGGATAATGCTGTGATAAAATATTAAATAGTGATAACAAATACTCTTTAAGGTCATCAGCTGTTTCCTCTGCTGGAAATTCCTAAAGAAATGAAAGAACAACAAAAAAATAATACTTTTCAAACCTTTAAGTGACAAGGTTAACTTTAAGTGTTAAGGATGACTTCCTCTCTGGACATTCCTTGAGAGCAGAGGTCATGTCTTATCCATGGTGAAGTAAGTCTTCTGTTGTAATTAGTTTTGGCAGTTCTACTGTCTTTCTGCTAATCATACTCTTTCTGAGACCATTGCACCTCTTTAGTTTTAGCCTTATACCATCTCTTCCCATCTCACAAAATCTGCTTTTGAGACATGTATGACTCCCGCCTCTTGTATCTTGATCTAACACAAGCAGACACGGGCTTCAAACACTGGAGACTCAATGTACACAAGTCAGTGTGGCAGGAAAGTGCAGGTGGACCCTTGTCTGAGGAAAGTGGCAGAGGAATGGGCAATAGACCAGGCCTGCAATATGCCCAATGATCAAATGAGCAAATTCAGTCTTGCTTCAAGTTCCTGTGCATTAAAGAAGGTTCTAAGTCAGGAATATGAAAGCTCAGTGTGGAAGGGGTAGCAACATGTTTCCAGGTAATCAATCAACTGGACAGGGAGAAACAGTTTGCTTTAAGAACTAGGTCATGAGCCAGGCATAGTGGCACATACTTGTAATCCCAATACTTGGGAGGCTGAGATAGGAGGATCACAGGCTCCAGGCTCAGCAACTTAGTGAGACTCTCAGAAACTTAGTGAGACCCAATTTCAAAAATAAAAAATAAAATAGGACTGGAGGTGTAGCTTGGAGGTAGAATACCCCGTGTTCAATCCCTGGTGCCACAAAAAAAAAAATAGGTCATGAAGAACCATAAATTTTTCATAGGCCTGAGATCCATTCGTAGTGTGCCAACTAAGCTAAAATTTATTTCACCTTATTTTCAATTTAATGTTTTGTATAATGGTTTGTTTTCAACATGTTCTTAAGTTTCTACATTAAATTTGCTGCTATTTTAATTGATTTATAAATATTCATAGTTACTATTTATTTATTTGTTGGTACTGGATATTAAACCCAGGGGCATTCCACATATTTATAAGTATTTATTTATTTACATATTTTAAATATTTATGGTTACCCTTGTTTTATTTTTTCTTTATCATTAACACACAGTAATCGTAATTATTTTCTGGGGCACTGTGTGATATTTCAATACATATACAAAATGTATAATGATCACATCAAGATAATTAGCATTTTCATCTCTTTTTTTATCTTTGGAGAATTCAAGTTACTCTCTTTTAGTTCTTTATCAAATATATAATAGGGTATTGGGAACTATAGTCACCCTACTGTGTTGTAGAATACTAGAACTATTCTTATTTAACTGAGGTAGATTCTGGTGCCTGTTACCCAACCTCCTCCTATTCTTTCTACCTACTACCTTTCCTAGCCTCTACTATTCTACTCTCTTCTACTTCAACATCAGAATTTTTAACTTCCACGTATTACAGAAAACATGCAGTAGTTGTCTTTCTGTGCCTCACTTATTCATTTAACACAATATTCTCCAGTTCCATTCACTTTTCTATAAATGACAGGATTTCATGTTCTTTTATGGCTAAATAAAATTTCATTATGTATGTATGTGTATGTGTGTGTATCATATTTTTTTCTTTAACTATTCTTCTGTCAATGAACACCTCAGTTGATTTTGTGATTAATGCTGTAATGGACATGGGTGTTTAGGTATCTTTGTGGTATGCTGATTTCATTTCCTTTGGATATATACCCACAAGTGGGTATATACTGGATCAGATGGGAGTTCTGCTGTTAGATTTTGATGAACCTACATACTGTTCTCCATAATGGTTCTACTAATCTACTTTCCCACCAGCAGTGTAGGTGTTCCCTTCTCGGCATCCTCACTGGCATTTGCCATTTTTTTCTTTTGTTTTTTCCTTTTTGGATAATAAGCATTCTGACTGGGTTTAGATGATATTTTAATGTGGTTTTTGATTTGCATTTTCCTGATAGCTAGTGTTTTTGAGCACTTCTTCATATACTTCGTTGGTCATTTGTATATCTTCTTTTGAAAAAATGTCTATTCAGATTATTTGCCCATTTCTAATTACATTATTTATTTTGTTGTTGTTGAGTTTTTTCATTCCTATATATTCTGGATATTAATCCCTTGTCACATGAATAATTTGTAAATATTTTCTCCCATCCTGTAGGCTGCCTTTGTACTGTGTTGATCATTTTCTTTGCTGCAAGAAAGCTTCTTAGTTTGATATAATCCTCTATGTCTATTTTACTTTTGTTGTCTGTGCTTTGGGATTTTATCCAAAAATCATTGCCTGTACTGATACATTGTCTCAATGTATTTACCCTATGTTTTCTTCTAGTAGTTTCAGGTGTTACATTTAGGTATTTAACTCATTATGAATTTGTTTTTATATAAGGAGTCAAGTTTCATTTTTTCCCAGAACCATTTATTGAAGAGGCTGTTCTTTCTGTAATATATATTTTTGGTGCTTTATTTAGTGCCAGTTGGCTCTAGAAGCATATGTTTATTTCTGGGATCTCTATCCTGTTCCACTGGTCTATGTGATATTTTCATGCCAATGCAGTGCTGCTTTGTTAGTATTGCCCTATTGTATGTCTTGAGATCAGGTATTGTGATGCCTCCAGCTTTGTTCTTTTTGCTGTATATTGTTTGAATTATTTGGGGTATTTTGTACTTCTATATAAATTTTAGAATTTTTTTATTGCTGTGAAAAATGCCATTGAATTTTGATAAAGATTACATTTAATCTGTAAATTGCTTTGGCTTGTATATACATTTCAAGAATATTAATTCTTCCAACCCATGAACATGGGTGATTTTCCATTTTTTTTTCTTCTTCACTTTCTTTCAGCAGTGTTAGTGGTTCACTTCCTTGGTTAACTTTATTCCTAATAAGTTAAATTAAAGTTTTGTAGGTATTGTAAGGTAGATTGTTTTTATGATTTTTTTAGAAAGTTTGTTTGAATCAAAATACTACTAAATTTTGTATGCTGGTTTTGTATCCTGAAATTTTACCAAATTAGTATATCTATTCAAACAATCTTTTAATGGGTTCTTTAGGTTTTTCTATATAGTGAGTTAAGTCACTTGTAGAGAGGGATCATTTGACTTCCTCTCATATGTCTCTGAGGCTTTCTTTATTCCTTTTTTTTTACCTTCTACTTTAAAAAAATCTGGGTTACTTCAAAAGACCTGTCTTCAGAAACTCTTTCCTCTGCTCCATCTATTGTTGAGGCTTCGCTCTCAACTGTGTTTTTATTTGACTTATTAAGTTCTTTAGCTCCAAGTTCTTTTTGTTGTTGTTGTTGTTCTTAAATATCTCTTTATCTCTTTGGTGAATTTCACAGATATCATTGTTTTCCTAATTTAATTATTTGTCTGTCTATATTTTCTTGTATCTCCTCAGTTTCCTTGGAATCATTCTTTTGGATGCTCTTTTGGACTTTTCATAACTTTTTTCTCATTGGGGTCTGTTGCTAGAATTATTGTGTTCCTTTGAAGGTATCATGTTACCTTGACTTTTCACACTTGTGTTCCCACATTGGCATTTGTTCATCTGGCAGATCTGTTGTCTATACTAATTTTATAGGGTAGCTTTCCTAGCAAGACTTTCCTCTGAAGATGTGCCTCAGGGTGTCATTTGTTGTACTATGTTGATTTTGGCTCTAGTTTGGTGCTGTAGTGTAGTCTCTGTTTAGCTTCTTTAACCATAGTTGAAGCTTTGGGTAAGGTGTGTGCAGCAGCAGAGGCGGAGAGCTTGCCTATCTCTGAGAGCCGTGTGTGTGAGAGGGACTTTAGCAGCCCAGGTGAGTGGATGCACGTAGTAGTGGGTGCTGGTTGATATGCACATGTGGTGGTAGGAATGTGTCTGTCAGTCTCCAAGGGCTATATGAGGGTGGGACCATTTTAGTGCATGCATCAGCAGTAAATAGCATGGTGTTTGTTTTATTTTATTTTTAAAAATTTGTTTATTTTCATATATACTTTTATTGGTGCATTGTAGTCTCACATCATAATGAAGCTCAGAGTGGTAGGGACTTACATGAATAGAGCACTTGGTGAGCTTCCCTCCCCCGGGGTCCCTCCTCACTCCCTCTCCTTCCTGATATATGATATTGAGATTGGCATTAGTAATGTCACATATGTACATAACATCAGAGGAAGTGTTTCCTTCATTAATTCTCCCTCCTCCCTCATCCCCCTCTCCTAAACGCCCTCCAGGGTGTTTATTTTAACAGGACACACAGAAACTAGGCCACTCCAGAAGCCCAAAATGAGAATGTATTAGCTTGTGCGGAGTGGGGGCAGGGCACCTTTGGGCATGGCACACACCTTCAGTCCATATAGGTTACCTGGTGGGTCACTCTGGTAGTTTAAGCAAAGGCTGTGCATTGGTGGGATCACTCCTATGGCCTGGGCAGTGTGTGCAGCTCATACAGCAGTGGAAGCGAGGTGCTGTGCAGAGTTTTCAGTCTCCCTGGACTTGATAAATATTTTATCCTTCCTTCACTTTTCTCACTTAAATTATTATGTATTATTTTGTGGGAGGCTTTTGTTTTTGCTGGTTTAATTTTACTTTTTATTCAGTGTGAACAGTTCTATCATAGGAGTGGTTTAGCCTATTTATAATTATTAATTTTGATATTTTGGTCTTAATCTGCTCAACTTTTCAAATGCTATTTAATTTATATTCTTTATTGCTTTCTTCCATATGGAGCATATTTTGTACACTTTTATTTTCTTCTTATGACTTGCAAGCTCCAGTTTTATAATTCTGATAGATGACACCTTAGGGTACTATAGTTATTTTATATTTCTGTAATTATCAAATCACGAATTAAATAGGACTTAGATAATTATTGAAAGAACATCATCATATTATTTAGCTTTTATTTTAAAAAATCTTTTCATATTTTATCATTATGTATTAAAATGTAATTATATTGAGCTCTGTGTTTTATATGTTTGAGTGCTTTGCACTGTCTGTTTTAGCAGAACCATACCTTACATTCATATTTGAAGGTGTAGTTGATGAGAGATCTATTTCTTAAGTAAGTCTATATATGAAAGCGTCCCTAATGCCTGTAACTATGAACAGCAGCTTCACTGCCTAAGAGATGCTTTACCAAAGGGTGCTTCTATCCCCTTGCAGATGTGGCTATATATACTCTTATTTTCTTTTACATTCATTTTGTGAGGAGAAATTTGAAGTTTGTTCTTGTTTTTAATGATAAACAGTTTTTAAATATATTTTTATCCACTTATTGAGTAAATATTTGAGTGATTAGTATTAGCCAGGTTCTAATCTTGTTTCCAGGAACATTGTGGGAAATAAAATAGACATTCATGTCCTACTGGGAATACATTTTTTCTCTGAAATTCTTGCATGATTTAAAATTATATTATTATATTTATTATTTTATCAGACATTTTGTGTATGAATTATGTTTTCATAAAATTCGATTAAAATAAAGTTGAGGCAGTTTTCTTAAAATAACCAAATCAAATGTATCCTTAACTCTGGACTATTCTATTTATGCCTCAATTTTTCAGATCTCCCCAGTAGAACCTAGGATTCTTGATTGCATCTTTACTTTCTATTATTTCTATCATCTTTCCTCTGAAATTTTTAATAAAATTTTCATTTGCTTTTGCATTCTGAGAGAGCTCTAAAAATTAGTTTATATAACTTGTTAGATTTCTGGTTGTCAATTTTACTACTCAATGTTTCATTTTCAGGTTTCATTTCTGCTATTGTAATTTTTGTTTCCTTACAAATCTT
Organism: Glis glis; assembly: GCA_004027185.1. Classification (NCBI taxonomy): domain Eukaryota; kingdom Metazoa; phylum Chordata; class Mammalia; order Rodentia; family Gliridae; genus Glis; species Glis glis. The sequence continues at coordinate 7,649 of PVJS01038250.1, forward strand.
CATTTCCACATTGGGCTCTCTTTACATATCTTTCTATTGTTTTTCTCTGATGATTCATTAGTCATTTTAATTTTGATGTTGAACTAAATATATGTATAGAAGAGTGTGTATATCAGATTATACAACCTGATGAGTTTTCACATTCTATATATACCTGTAACCAGCCTCAAGACTCAGATTCAGAACATCACCAGTTTCAAGAAACTACATTCCTTTCCAGTCACTGCTTCCCTTAAAAGTCACCCTATTGCCTTTTTATATCATAATGTTCTTATTTCTTTTTCTTCTCCTCCTGCTCCTTCTCCTGCTCCTCTTCCTCCTTGTTTATCTTGCCCCTCCTACTCCTTTTTCTTTTTTATCCTTCTTTTATAGGTGTCATGCTTTCTTGTACCCTAGGGAGTTTACACAATATTATTCTAAAACTTTCTCCATGGTATCTTATCTTCAGAGATACACTCTTTTACTAAATTTATATTGTTTCCCTTTTCTCTTTCAGTATGATTTTATTATAGCCCCAGTTCATTTTTTAGGAAATGAGGAAACATCTATTCAAGCAAGGTTTACAGATATTATCTGGATTTTCTATAGCTTTTCATATTATAAGCCACTTAGTAGTTGATCCATTTCTCAGATCTTCAGCTAATTGTCAACAGAACCTAACTATTCTTCATCTACTATTACTGCATCCTACAGTGGTGAGATTTTCCATTGCTTCCTCTGCTTCTTTCTGTGGTGTTATAAGCAAATTAAGGACTTGAAAAAGAGGATTTTTTGGCTTGCACCCTGCCAAAGTTCAGTTTTGAAAATGCTGCTTGCTGAGGTTTGCTTGTTGGATTCATTTGCATCGGGGTAAATTGGCTCCCTTCTGCCTGCACTTTCTGTATCATCTAGCTTCCAGCTCCACTCCATCAATTTGCAGTCTTGAATGGAATGTAGAAAGACAATGGTATTGCTGTAATAGTACTCTGACCACTTCTAAATGTGATATCCACAAGGTAGAGAGAAGACTGGCTAACTTAGGATCACCCAGGGTCTTCCTATTCAAGTGTGGTCTCCCCATGAAAAGCATCAGCATTCACCTGGAGCTTCTTTGAGCTCTAAGATCTCACCCCAGACCTACTGGTAGATGCCAGAGGCTTCCACATGTAATAATTTTATGAGCACCAACCTAGGATGCTTTTGAAAAATTATTGGTGTCTGGTCTTCTCTCCAGAGATACTAGGTTTTTTCTTTCCCTTTTCTTTAGATTAAAGCCATGAATTTATATTGTATTATTGCCATAACAAATTATCACAAACTTACTGACTGAAAACAATAATATTTATTATTTCATAGTTTTATAGATCAGAAGTCCAGTAGACCCAGCTGGTTTCTCTGCTCTAAGTTCACGAAGTCTATATGAAGTCAATAACAGACCCATGCTCCTTTCTGGAGGCTCTTGGGGAGAATCTGCTTCTGGAATCATTCAGGTTGTTGGTGGAATTCATTTCCATGCAGTTGTTGAACTGAGGTCCCTGTTTATTTGTTGGCTGTGTCCAGGGATCATATTCAGCCTCCAGAGGCCTCCCTGGATCATGTCCCCTTTGTCTCTGAAGACAAGAGTAGGTGGAATCTTTCCAATGCTTCGGATATCTGGTCTCCACTTCTGCCTCATTTCTCCTGCCTTCTTCCCTCCATGTTGTGGATTACTCTTCTGCTTCTCAGAGCCTACATAATTATACTGGCACACCTAGATAATATAGGAGAATCTCACTATTTTAAAATTAGTGGATTAGTAACTAGCCTTAATGCCACCTACAAAATCCTTTCCCAGAAGTGCTTCCATTAATGTTTGATCAGATAACCAGGCATGGCAATGTCGTGGGTGGGAGGGGGAATTCTACCTACCTCAGGCCCTCTTCAGGGGCTTCGAATGTGCAGCCAAGGATGAGAATCTCTAGTAGACACCTTGAATATTTGATCAAGGAAAAGATAAATGGGTGTTTTTCTACCTTAATGTGTGAGTGTTCTATTTTAGGGGGAGATTACATGTGTGTGTGTGAGTGTGTGTGTGTGTGTGTGTGTGTGTGTGTGTGTATATATATATATATATATATATATATATATTCAGCTTTTTGTCACCATAACAAAAGTCTTGAGGCAGGCTACTTTATAAATCAAAGTTCAATTAGCTCACAGTGTTGGAGTTTCTAAGAGCACAGCACTTGACAGTCTCTGCTCTAGTGAAGGCCTTATTGCTGGGAGAGTTGCAAGGTGACACTTGACACCACATGGCAAGAGACAGGGAGTGCTCATGTCTATGCTTGAGCATTTGTTCTCTGTCCCTCTTCTCATAAATCCACTAGGATTCAATCATGGAAGCTCTTCCCTAATGACTTTACTTAAAACAAATTAATTTCCTAAGTCCCCACCTCTAAAAACAAGAATTGGATTAAGTTCCCACCCTCTTCATATCATTAGAATAAAACTTTGGAGATTAAAATCCTATATGAGTTTAGAGGGATAAGCCATAGCAACTAGGCTATTAATATTTCCCCCTCCTCATCAATTGATACTTGCCTTGCTCCTGGAAGGAATGTCTCTGGTGGTTGTCTGTTTCATTGAGTACTGTTACAGACTATCTGTGCATGCACCTGTGCCTAGACACAACCAGACAGAGCTGATTATCAGGCTACCTCCAAACAAGTTAAGCCATATATACTCTTTATCGAAATTGAGATTTTACTACTTTAATTTTGATTTTTCCCTTTTTGACTAGGAAATTTTGATTTTTTATTGACTTTTACGACTTTAATTTTGATGGTTTTGATTTTTCCTTTTTCAACTAGAAAAAGGAAAAGCAGAGCTAGAAGATATTAAAGGCTCTTGCAAAGAATATAGATTCATATATTCATATATATATGAAGTCATGTGGCCTGCTTTAAAAGAAAATTAGCCTTTATCATTTACCTTCTGGGCAAATGAGCTATATTTTGTGCAATCTACTTTTATTTCTTTTGAATTTCTACTACATCATTTTAACTTAAGGGATGAAATATATGTTCTGGTCTAAAATATGCATTTTTTGCATTTTTAACAGAGTTGGTTAAATTTCTGTGAAGCTAAGAGATGTTTGAGAAATGGTGAAGCTCTATGTGCACTTTGTAGAGAGGTTATTAGCAAAAGAGGGAAAGATAAGATTTGAATCCAGTGTAAAAATTTGAGGTACCACCCTGTTTCAAAATAAAGAATAAAAAATAGGGCTGGGGGTGTAGCCCGGAGGTAGAATACCCCTGGGTTCAATCCCCGGTACTGCAAAAAAAAAAAAATTGAGGTACCCAGATTTGGGATTTCATAGCCCAGGATCGGGACTAAGCTATTCTATTTCTCCAAATCCTAGAGGCAGAATTAGAAAAAGAAAACCAGGTGTATTTTACTTTTAAAAACCCTGATAGAACAATGAAGACACCTTTCATGATCCCCTTCTCCACAGGTAAACCCCGTTTAAATAATGGGCTTTTCTGTTTTTGCAGAGTTTTATATGGACATATTTAATAAGTGCTCACTGTCAATTATCATTTATAGCAGGGAGAGGGGAAAATTCAGACCCTTAGAATCCCTTGATAATCATTTTAGCCACAGAAAAAAATTAAAGCTATTCCCTCCATTGCTGGTTCTTTAAACCAGACCTATTTACCTGTGTCCAGCCTGCTTATAACTCACAAAAGCTAACTCATGATTTTGCAATAATTCAAACACTTCTGATTTTTTTATTTCTCATTTTTTCTGCTCTTGTCTATATTGCCTGAATTTTTACTTCATAATTTATACTTTGACTTCAGCCTCTGTCTCACAAAAGTAAATGACCCTTCTGGTCATCTCTTTTCACCTTGGACCTCGGCACTAATGAGATTTTACATATTCATTTCTTTGAGTTTAGTGTCTCTTAATTTCCTGATTAGGACTTCAAACTCTACTTGTGATTGATACAGAAAATTCTAGAATGATGGTCTGTCTTGGCCAAATTTAGCTATTCTTCAAATGATAAAAGTAAGGAGCTATTCAGCCATTAATGACAAGTCACTACAAATTAAACAAAAGGAATCAGAATTTTATTGCTTTTCTCTATTCTTGTATACTCCTTCCTTAGTCCATTAAAGATGGTCAAGATGTAGTGCGTAAAAATAGTTTAGGAAACAACAGTATGGATAAAAGCCATGTTGTATAATTGTCTGTATTCTATTTCATGGCTTATGTAGATATTGATGACATTCCTATGCTAACATTAATACTGATATCTAAAATCAAACTTATAACCAAAATGGATTTTAGTAACTCAGTGATATCTTGAGATCTCATACCTTCCGAAGGTCAGGTAAATTAAGGTGAATGAATTCAAAAGGCTTCCGAACTCTCATTTCATTTTAATAGCAGCATCTCCGTCATTACCTGTTTTGCTTATTGTTATAGTTTGGATATAAAATATCCCCCAGAGAAGCTCATGAGCTACACAGCCAGGCTCAGCGCCTGGGCATGGTTGGGGGAGGTGAATCACTGGGGGTGTGGCCTTGGGGACAGTATCTGTCCCTACCCACCCTCTTTCCTTCTCTCTCCCTCCCTCTCTGCTTCCTAACTACCATGAGCTGAGTGTGGCTTCTCCTCTGCCATGTCCTAAAGCCCGCTGCTGAGCGGTTTCTGCCTTGGAGGCAGCCAACCATGAACTGAAACCTTTAAAACCATGAACCAACAAACTTGCCTTCCTCTAGGCTGTGCTTGTCAAGTCATTTGGTCAAAGCGACAAAAAAAGCTGACTAAAACACAAGTTTCAAGACAGATTTTATTTGAACAAAGGCTGCTGTGATTTTAAAAGTATTTACGCTCATGGATCTGGCTCAATCCATCACTGGCCAGAGCCAAAGTCACATCATGGCATCCTGGCTCTGACCAGATCACTAGTCTCTAGGCTCTCCTGATGGATCTCTTTGCGTTGATTAGCAATCTATATCCCACAGAATGCTTCCCACCAGCAATCAAACAATGGCAGTCAGAATCCTCATGTTTCTCTGGGTAACCAAATAAGTCATAATATATGAATTTTCCATCTATGAACTGCAAAGCAAACTTTCTTTTTTTTTTTTTGCGGTACCGGGGATTGAACCCAGAGGCGTTCTACCTCCACGCTACACCCCCAGCCCTATTTTTTTATACTTTATTTTGAAACCGGGTCTCACGAAGTTGCGGAGGGCCTCACTAGGTAGAGAGAGAGAGAGAGAAACAGAGAGAGAGAGAGAGAGACAGAGAGAGCTGAGGCTGGCCGCGAACCCGGATCCTCCGGTCTCCGGCTCCCAAAGTACTGGGATTACAAGCATGCACCACCAGGCCCGGCAGCAAAACAAATTTTCTAATTAAATATTTATACAGTAAGGCTATCATACTTTTGGTGATTTTCATAAATGAATCAACATTTCACTGTTTTTCATTCCATAAAAATTTAGGCAGAAAGTGAAGAGAGTACCAAGACAAATCACATGTGTTTTAGGACCTTAAAAATTGTATTATTTAATGATAAAATCTGTTTTCTGGTGGGAGAGGTGTCACAGAATACTGGAATCATAGACACTTGAGATTAAGAGGCAGTTTAACAATTTGTTTCAATAATGTTTAATTAATTTAATAAACAATCAACATTGCATGAATGAAGGAAGGTGTTAGTGTGCAATATTTTAAAATTGCCCTATGATTGATGGCAATTTTTACACTTTTCTATAATAGCCATAGATGTGAAGTTATAAAAATGAGATTATTAAAGTATTAAGAAGCAAATGACAGGATTTTATACATTTCTATTATTGGAAGTTACATTGTATTTTCTTTTCTTAACTTTTTTCTCTATTTCTTAAAATATTTATGAAAAATAGCATATGATTGTGTCTAAATTATATTTCCTATTTCCAAATATATGAGGACCTAATTTTAGTTAATTGCTATAAGTAGTTAATTTATGAAATTAATTCCTAAATACAGTAAATTCACTTTGTGAAAATTATATACATATATGTATATTCCTGTATACTATCATAAGCATTCCTATTACATTGATTCACTTATTAGTGCTGGAGAGTTTACTCAGATCGTGCTGTTCCAGGCACTGCTCTAGGAACTAGGTGCTTAGCCCTCAAGGGACCCATGTCTTAGTAAGAGTTTCTTCTGTTTTCTTTTCCAGATAAAAATAATGAATTGTGCATTGGAAGAAAGATGATGTCAACAAATTATAGATGTATAAATATATAATGAAAGAAAATGCTTTAATTATAAAACAAACATATTCCAACACAAACACACCATGGATGCCTCTTGAATTAGAGTGAACATTCTCTTGTGCTGTACAAGCATTTGGGGATAACACCTGAAAACTAATATAAGAGCTATCAAGGTCTATTAAAAATAACTATTATATAAAATGAAATTCTGCCTTGGATAGACTTACCAGCTGGCAGACTAAAGATAGGAACAACAGAGTCTCTACAACTCAAAATAAAATCAACACATCTCCCTCCTTAGTGAAGGTGGCAAAGAGAGTATTATGAACTCATTGGCAAACTTATGCAGAGCAATTTTGTTTTTTTTTAATGTGCTTTTATTGGTGCATTATAGTCTCACATCATAATGAAAATCTTGTTGACAGTAATGTACATGCACAAAGCCCTTGGTGAACCCCCACCTCCCTATTCCCGCCCCCCTTCCCAATACAGAGTACTGAGATTGATATTGGTATATTCTCATATGTACACATAGTTGATGGTAGTATTTTCATTAATGAGCCTCACTTTTCCCCTTCCCCTTCCCTTAGACCATCTCCCTGCCTCTGCTGAGGCTTCTCCTCCATTGTCTGGAGTCCCTCTGGTATCCCAATTACTCCCTAACTTGCACATATTAGAGAAAACATATGATCCTTCACTTTCTGTGATTGGCTGATCTCACTTAACATAATGATCTCCAGGTCCTTCCATGTTCTTGCAAAAGACAAAATTTTGTTCTTCCTTACTGCTGAGTAGAATTCCATTGTGTGTATTTCCCATAGTTTTGTAATCCATTCATCTGTTGATGGACACCTGGGCTGGTTCCATAATTTGGCTATCGTGAATTGTGCTGTTATGAACATGGGTATGCATATATAACTGTAGTTCTCTGGTTTCAATCCCTTTGGAATGATACCCAGGAGTGGTATAGCCAGATCATATGGTGGATCCATTCCCAGTTTTCTAAGGAATCTCCACACTGATCTCCATAGTGGCTGAACTAGTGCTTCCCACCAACAGTGTAGAAGAGTTCCTATTTCCCCACATCCTTGCCAACATTTATTGTTATTTGACTTCTTGTTGATTGCCATTGTGATTGGGGTTAGATGGAATCTCAGAGTAGTTTTAATTTGCATTTCCCTGATTGCTAATGATGTTGAACATTTTTTTCATGTATCTATTGGTCATTTGTATCTCTTCTTTTGTGAAGTGTCTATTCAATTCAGTTGCCCATTTCTTGATTGGGCTATTTATTTTTAATGTAAAGTCTTTTAAGCTCTTTGTATATTCTAGATATTAGTCCTCTGTCAGAGGGATAGCTGGCAAAGATCTTCTCCCATTCTGTAGGCTTTCTCTTTAGACTCTTGATGGTTTCTTTTGATATGCAGAAACTTTTTAGTTTAATGCCATCCATTTATTAATTCTTGGTTTAATTTCCTGAGCTTTGAGGGTCTTGTTGAGGAAGTGTCTACCTGTGCCTATATGTTAGAATATTGAACCTATGCCCTTTTCTAGTAATTTCACTGTCTCTGGTCTAATTTCCATCTCGAATTGACTCTTGTCCAAGGTGAGAGGTAAGGGTTTAGCTCCATTTTCTACAAATGAATAACCAGTTTTCCCAACAACATTTGTTGAAAAGGCTGTCTTTTCTCCAACATATGTGTCTGGCTCCTTTGTCGAAAATCAACTGGTTATAAGTTTGTGGATTTGTTTCTGTATCTTCTATTCTGTTCCATTGGTCTATGTGTCTGTTTTTGTGTCAATACCATGCTGTTCTTATTGCTGAGAATTGCTTTGGCTATTCTGGGTCTTTTGTTTCTCCATATGAAATTAATGACTGATTTCTATAGGTCTATGAAGAATGATATTGGTATTTTGATAGGGATTGCATTGACTCTGTAGATCACTTTTGGTAGAATGACCATTTAACAATATTTATTCTGCCTATCCAAGAGCAGGGGAGATCTTTCCATCTTCTAAGAACTTCTTCAATTTCTTTCTTTAGTGTTTTATAATTTTCATTGTAGAGGTCATTTACCTCTTTGGTTAGATTTATTCCTAGGTATTTGATTGATTTTGAGGTTATTGTGAATTGTTTTTCTGGATTTCTTTCTCAGTGGATTCATGGTTGGCATATAGAAAAGTTACTGATTTTTTTAGGTTGATTTTGTATCCCGCTACTTTGCTGAATTTGTTAATCAGCTCTAGTAGTCTTTTTGTTGAGATTTTTGGGTCTTCTAGATATAGGATCATGTCATCTGTAAGTAGAGATAATTTTAATTCTTCTTTTCCTATTTGAATTCCTTTGATATCCTTCTCTTGTCTTATTGCTCTGGCAAGAGTCTCAAGGACTATATTGAAAAGGAGTAGTGATAGTGGGCATCCTTATCTTGTTCCTGAATTTTGAAATTTGCTCTCTCTCTCCTATTCTTAACGCAGCATCATCTGGATATGTCAAGGTAATCATGCTCAGGACATCACTTTGGGGGACCTAGCAGGCTGATGAAAGGAGAGGAAGTGATATACTGAATTGTTTCTTAATGAGATTAATATTTCTCAATGACCTTTCATCATGCAGTCTGATTAAAAGAAATTTTTTTTCAGCACAACGTACAAGTCTTTCGGCAAGGGTAGGGAGGAAAGACACATCAGGTGCTATCAGGGAAGCTTTACAACTTGTCGCCCACACAGAGATTTAGGTCACAATGGTTGAAATAAATTTGAGCCTTGGTGCCCCCATGCTGCCAGTGTGTAGATGTGTTCTCAGATGGCAGAGAGAAAGGTCTAAAGTTCAGATTGTTTCAAGAAGTCATAATGAAGCCACAAGAGCCATGTTCCTTATGAGAGAAATGTCAGCCCCTGGAAAGTCTCTTAAACTGTAAAGGACACTTCATTACATAGATGAACTGACTGTTAATACACTTTGCAAATGACTTCATAACATTCAATTTTGAAAATCATTTCCACCACTCTTACTCACAGTACATAGGGAAATTAGCTGAAATATTTATATTTGCTCCTCTCTAAGTTTTATAGCACTAGTTTGAGACTAATTAGACTCTGGCAATTAAATCCTGCATGCATGTTTTTTTTCTCTCAGAGTTTTACTTGTTATGCAACTTCCTCTAATGCAAAGAGTGGCCTATTTAACTTAGAGGATTTCAGTTTGGGATTTTTTTAAAATTCCAAGTTTATTCATTTTTTAATGTATGTCTGACAGGTGCTTAGGAAAAGAGAAAAGGGAGGAAACCAATCACAAAAACCAGTGTAGTTAAGTTAAATATGTAGTTAAGAGGGAGGACTCCCTGCCATTTCAAGCCAGTAGCAGGAAGAGCCCTCTTAGAAACATCTCTGTCCCTCACATCTGCTCTTCCTCTGAGAAGGTGAGGCTACCATGGAGAGCACTTTAATGCTTTGCAAAGAAGAAGGAATTTGATGTAGGCTCTGAAAACTGGGCCAAAAAGAAAACAACATTTAGTTCACGAGAATATGTGTGGAGTCTATTTGTTAATAAATAGCATTGGAGATTGTTAATTTTTTTAAACTTAGAAAGCTCTGGTTATATATAATAGGCATTATTCTAAATGGCCACCAAGATTCCTGCCTCCTGGGGAATATGCCCTATAGAATCCTCTCCCTTGAATTTGGATGGAGCCTGGAAATATGATACATGTCACTCTGTGATTAGATTGAATTTATAGAGAAGATGAAGAATTTTTGCAGATATAATTAAGGTCACTAATTAGTTAACAGTTGGCTTTGAGTTCATTATAAAGGAGAAAATGCTGGATGGGTCTGATCTAATCAGTTGAGTCCTTTAAAAGCAAATCTGGTAGTCAGAAACTCAAAGCAGCACCTGGAAGAAGCAAGTCAACTGGAAGAAGCAAGGAGCTCTTTGACTGCAGGGGAGTAAACTCTATGCAAACCTGAGTTTGGAAGAAGATGCTGGAGTCTCAGATGAGCTGCATCTGTGGTTGAACCTCAGTTGCAGCCTGTGAGACTTGAACAGAGGACCTAGCTATGCCATGTCCAGACTCCTGATCCACAGAAGCTGTGTGTATTGGTCAGGGTTCACTAGACTAACAGAATTCGCAGAATGAGTATATGGAAAAAGGGATTTATCAGATCAGTTTACAATGTAGTCCCGAGTTCCGACTGCACGTGGAGAGTGAGAGGAACCAGTAGCTGGTCGAGCGGTCTAAGAGCTCTTCGGAGAAATGATGGTGAAGTTTCAGTTCGAAGGGCTGTAGGCCAACGATCTCAGACAAAAGCAGAAGATCAAGAAGCTCTTCAGAGAAACGGCGAAGTTGGAGGCCGACGATTTCAGACAAGAGCAGATGCGTTTTCTTCGGAAAGAGTTGCGCATCCCTCTACCTGGCTTTCTCCTTCTTTTATCTAAGTCCTGCACCTATCAGATCCCTGCTGCCTACATTTAGGGCAGGACTTTCTGTTTAATCTTCTGTTACACACCCAAAGTCACATGATCTTGGGTGTGTCATGATCCAGTCAAGTTGACAAATTAGATTAACTATCACACTGTGAGATGATAAACAGGAGCAGATGTAAGTGCTAAGTTTTTATTAAGCTGTTCCCCAGCAATAAAAGCCAATGTGCTCAAATATAAATGATATTATGGCCTTCAAACTAAAAAACACATGCTCCTAGGATAGGCAAAGCTTTCACAACCACAGACAGTTTTAATGGAATCATTTCCCAGATCCTCAAGTCTTATATCTTTATTGAAACTAATCTAATGAATCTAAAAATGTGCTCATTCTCCTATCTCACCTCCTCCCTTACAATCACCTTCCTGCCACAAAGAAAGGTCACTTCACACTCATTCTGAATCTTACTGCGCAGAAATGAAAATCTTCCGAGGTGCCACGCAGAAAACAAAGCAAATATTTGAAGCCCTTGGGTCTATAAAGCCTTCTGTAATCCAAGTATTATCAGTCTGTCATTGGGCTCCATGTCTTTTCCCATCATATATATGTAAATAACTATATTTACTTATTTATATTTATATATATATGGATTAAGCAAAGCTTGGCATTAGAAGCAGGATCCTAGGGCCTTGATAGAAATACTGTAAAATACAGGAATACTGTAAAATTGGCTAATGGAACTGATGATGACACATTTTGCTAATCATACAAGTTTCTTTTATCTTCTAAATGTTGTTGTTGTTGTTATTATTATTTTGGTGCATTGTAATTACATATCATACTGAGGTTCAGAGCGACAGCATGTATGTGTTTCCCTCCAGGTCCCTCCCCACTCCCCCCTCATTGACATCATTTACATGGATACGGATAATTTTATGAATGAACAAAGGAATATTTAAATATTTTCCACCATCAGATCTACACTTTCTCCTCCCCCATTCCACTAGTGTCTCCCCTCATATATCTAAAATCCTCTTTTTGAAGCCAGGCGTGGTGGCGCACGCTTGTAATCCCAGTACTTTGGGAGGCGGAGACCGGAGGATCCGGGTTCACGGCCAGCCTCAGCTCTCTCTTGCTCTCTCTCTCTCTCTCTCTCTCTCCCTCTCTCTCTCTCTCTCTCTCTCTCTCTCTCTACTT
>PVJS01038251.1:0-19506 GCA_004027185.1 Glis glis
CACTAGGTAGAGAGAGAGAGAGAGAGAGAGAGAGAGACAGGGAGAGAGAGAGAGAGAGGATGAGCTGAGGCTGGCCGCGAACCCGGATCCTCTGGTCTCCGCCTCCCAAAGTACTGGGATTACAAGTGTGTGCCACCACGCCTGGCCTAAAAGTACACTTTTAATATCAATGGTTATGTTATCACATAACCACATATCTTAGTAGTCTCATATCAGTACATAATTTTTTACTTGGCAAGTCTCATGATTAAAGTACCTTCTACTTGATCTGTTTTGTTCCTGGCACTTTGGACACCAACCACCTTATGGATTAGCACATGGCTTTATGCCCAGGCTCTAAGACAAGACGCTAGGGCTAACAATAAAAGTAATGACTAAGCACTGTCTATTATTTACCTTTAGTTAGATGCTCAAAGGTTTTAAATTCAACAATTAACCAAATTACCCTTGGCTGCAGATAGTCACTTAATTTTATAGCCTATTGACTTTGATTGTCATAAGAAAGCATGGATTGTAGTGAGATGTGACATACATAGGATAAAGTGATTGGGTTAGTGGCTTATTATCTTGCATCTCAAGCTCTTTGCATAGGGCCTGGCACACAGCAAGTAATGAATAAATTTTGATTTATCTTTAAAGGAAGGAAGAGAGAAAGTCATTGAGTAAAAGAGATAGGGAAAGGGAGGGAGAGAAATGGAATGAAGCTGTACCATCTATGTATAGCTGCAATAATGTAGAAAAAGAACCACAAAATTTCATTGGCAGCCAAAAATGAGGCTTTCAGTGCCCAAGCATCTGGGGTGCTTTCTCAGTTAATCCATGAATTTTACGGCACTTGCTAGTTCGGTTTTGGGCTTATCTAGGCAGCTCGCAAATGAAACACCTGGAATAAACAGTGAGTATGTCCTCATGGTAATGACAGTGGTATAAGAGAGAGCAAGCCCGATCATTCAAGCACTTTTCCAGCTTCTGGTTGGTCATGTAGGCAATGAAGGACATGACTACAAAGAGCAGGGAAGAAGTGAGGCCAATTTTTTTGCCATTTACCACAAAAGAAATAAAGATGTTTAATACACAGCAGGGCAATAGGAGCTCTGAATATTCTCTCTCTCTCTCTCTCTCTCTCTCTCTCCCTCCCCTTCTCTCTCTCTCTCTCTCTCTCTCTCTCTCTCTCTTTCTGTCTCTTGTTAAAGCCATTTGGAATGATAGTGCTATTAACTGAATTAACTTTTGGTTTTGATTTTCCTGTTCAGTTGGAGCTTTTATATCTCTTCATTCATTCAACAAATATTTATTGAGCTCCACCTTGTTTCAAACATATGTGTAAAGCATTGCAATTTGCACATGGAAACTACTTGATAAATATTTAAATAGAAATGTAGGTTAGAGTCTTTGTCTACCTAACACCATTCCTTATTTGATCCCATGATCTCATTTATTTATTTATTTATTTTTTAATATTTTTTTTGCGGTACTGGGGATTGAACCCAGTGGCATTCTACCTCCGAGCTACACTCCCAGCCCTATTTTTTATTCTTTATTTTGAAACAGAGTCTCACTAAGTTGCGGAGAGCCTCACTAAGTAGCTGAGGCTGACCGTGAACCCAGATCCTCCGGTCTCAGCCTCCCAAGTACTGGGATTACAAGCGTGCGCCACCACGCCTGGCTTGATCCCATGATCTCATATTCAAGAGTTGTCTTAGGTGAAATGTTACCCTGTTTCTCAACTCTTGATGCTCCCTATGCTGGACAGGAAACCCAATTGGCTAGTATCCTTGGATTCTCTATCCACATTCTAACTCCATCTCAGGTGGAGTGATTTTCAAACTAGCGAGCATGAAAAGAGAGTATGTGAAATTCCATCTCTCTGTTTTTCTTTCTCATCAGAGAAAAGAAAAACCAAGGCTATTTGTGCTCTATTCTGATGCTCTAGGAAGTCCCCATCACTGTGAGAAGAAACCCGTTTAATTGGGGGTTGAATATTAAAAAGTCCACTTGCTTTTAGAGATGAGCCCCCAGTGGTCACTAATCAATAAAAGAAGTTTGATTTCTATATGCATGTTTCTGGTTCAGAACTTTAGTGTGGAAAATGTATTCTATTTATGGCTCCCTGACTCCAAAACACCTTCAATAAGTCATACTTTATTATTCTTCAGTGATATATTGTACTTGTTATTACAGCATTTATGTTCATGTGGATTGCATATAATCCAAAGAAATGTGTTACCCACACTACATACTCTGTGGCTTCTTCAAAAATTTTCTAGTATGGCAATGGATACAGAATCCCAAAAACTTGACTAAAAGTGAAAAATAAAATCAATTATCTGACCTATAAAATTACTAATATTCAGAACTCTGAAAGTATCAAAAGGACTACCTTTCTTGTATTTCTCCTTCAATGTCAAGTTTTGTCTGTAGTGCTTAATTCAAAGTCACTTTCAGATAGAAAATTTCAATAACCTCCATTTCCAATAACATGCTTCTTTTTATTTCCCAAATGATCCACTAACTTTAGTTTTGTATAATGTATTTTATACAAGCATTTTCCCAAACCAGTTGTATAATATATATAAAAATCAAAGATGGCTAGCTGATCTTGCAAATAAAGACACTGGATCTAAAAATTTAAGTGGTATCACCCTGCCCCATGCTTGAATATAAAATATAATTTCTGTGATTCAACATTATTTACTCTTATTTGTTAACAACTTATATTTAACCTTATTTTTAACCATAAAAAGGTATTTCCATGTATACATTATAAGGATTTTGTTTTTAGGTGGTGATATTATTAAAACTGGGCTCAAATATTACTTATTTGGTTCCATACAGAATGAAAATTAATAACAAAGTGAATTAAACATTATTTATAAGTAAACCTATTGAACCTTTCATTGTAAGCAAGGGCAACTGAAAGATAGAAAATATCTATCATATGTTATGCTTCACAAACTATCTCCATAGAAATACAGAGTTCATTTCTTCTTGTTCAAAAAGTCTTTGGATAGGGTTTGCTACTGATTTAAAATTTAAATAAAAATTTTCTCATGAATGAGAGGATTTTGTTAGTCATGCATGTATTGTTTTTTTTCCTAATATGACCTCTATTTCCAAATGAAAGACTCCTTCCTCTTCAAAAGCGGATAGAATCTCTGAGGGGGAAAAAGCTTCTATAGCTTTGAAAGACAACTATTTGCCTTGAGTGCTTATTTCAGTTTTTTTTTTATGTAAAAGCTGAGATGCATCAAAAACAATTTCCCCACTTTTATTTGTATCAGGTTTACCGTTTTGGAAATGTACTAGGTATATGAATTTAATGGAAGGATTGTGCTTTTCATGCAATCCTAAACATGACGCTAATTTAAACATACTGAAAGATATGAAAGTGTCAGATAAAAGTAAAGTAAAAGTAAAAGTAACATAATAGGCCTCTATGGTTGTGCTCCACGACAAGAGTAGCAGAACAAATATATACAATACTCGTATTCTTTTCATATTATCTCTTTTATAGTGGGAAATTTGTTGATGCCTTTGATTAACCCCATTTCAGCATAAAATGAGGCATGGCTCATTTTACTCTATCTGAAAATTATTTTAAAAGCCAAGTCCAATCCAATATGTAAATCGCTATTACCTAGGTACTAGAGTTGCCATTAGTTGTCATCAAAATTAAAACCTTCGTGGAGAACAAGGAAATCGACTCATTTCTTTTATAAAATAGTGCTTTTTCACTCTGTCTGGAAAGCCTTGAGGTCAGCAATAATACCTGTGGATTTAATGTTAACATTGGTTTTTCTTCATTGAAAATTATATTTATAGAGAAAGATTTAACATTTTAATCAGTGGTGTTTTTAGATTGTTTTCTTTTTCAATTCACAGTTGCTATTATGCTCAGATATTTTTTGTAGCTCAGATAATTCAAAAGATAAGCATGAATTTATAAAGCTTAGCCAAGGTTTACCATAAAAGTAAAGTGTGTGTGTGTGTATGTGTGAGTGTACACACACTCACACAAATGGGTAAAACTGCTGAACAAAAATAGTTTCTTAAAAACATTTTTATTGTTCTTTTATTCAATCACTGGACACATATTAAGTGCCAACTCACTATGTGCCAGCTACAAAACTAATAATATTTGAAATTTAAAATATATACAGGGATACCTTAGACCATTGTGGATTCAGTTCCAGACCACTGCAATAAAGCAAATATCACAATACAGCAAGTCACAAAAAATTGGTCAGTTTACCAGTATATATAAAAATTGCTTTTACTATATTGTAGTCTATGAATATGCAGTAGCATTTTGTCCTAAAAATATACATAGCTCAATTTAAATATATTTCACTGTTAAAATATGCTGACAACTATTTGAGCCCTCAGTGATTCATAACTCTCTGCTAGTGGAGGGCCTTGCCTCAATGTTGATGGCTGCTAATGGATCGGGATGGTGATTGCAGAAGGTTGGTGTGTCTGTGACAATTTCTTGAAATAGGAGAACAATGAAGTTTGCCGCATTGATGGACTCTTCCCTTCATGAAAGATTTCTCTGTAGATGCAATGCTGTTTGATAAGCATTTTGCACACAGTAGAATTTCTTCCAAAAATGGAGTCAATCACCTCAAACCCTGTTGCTACTTTATCAACTAAGCTTATGTAATATTCTAAACTCTTTGTTGACATTTCAACAATGTCCACAACACCTTCACCATAAATAGAGTCCATCTCAAGAAGCCACTTTCTTTGCACATCTATAAGAAGAAACTCCCAACCCATTAAAGTTGTATCATAAGATTGTAGCAATTCAGTCACTTCTGCAGCCTCCACTTCTAATTCTAGTTTTCTTGCTATTTCTTCCACATCCATAGTAACCTCCTCCATTGATTTCTTGAACCCCTTAAAGTCATCCAAATGTCTGTTAATGTTGACAATTTTGCCTCTTCCCATTAATCACAAATGTTCATAACAGCATCTGTAGTGGTGAGTCCTTTCCTGAAGGTTTTCAATTTTCTTTGCCTAAATCTATGAGAGGAATCACTATGGAAAATATATGTATTTCTTAAATTACAAAACTTAAAGTGAAATTCCTCACTGATCCTTGGGCCGCAGAATGGATTTTGCATTAACATGCATGAAAACAACATTAATCTCATTGTACATCTCCACTACAACTCTAAGATGGCCAGTTGCCTTGTCAAGAAACCATTATATTTTGAAATAAATCATTTTTTTCTGAGCAGTGATCCTCAATAGTAGACTTACAATATTTAGTGAATCATTTTGTAAACAGATATACTGCCATCCAGGTTTTGTTATTCCATCTGCAGAATGCGGGCAAAGTAGATTTCTTATAATTCTTAAGAGCCCTAGAATTTTCTGAATGGTAAATAACCATTGGCCTTGACCTAAAGTGACCAGCTGCATTCAACCCTAAGAAGAGAGTCAGCCCGTCCTCTGAAGCTCTGAAACCAGGCATTGACTTCTCTCTAGCTATGAAGTCCTAGCTGGAATCTTCTCCCAATAGGAGGTTCTTCTATCCACACTGAAAATCTGTTATTGAGTGTAGCCACCTTCACCACTATCTTAGCTAGATCTCCTGAATAACTTGCCACAGATCCTACATCTGCATTTGCTGCTTCAGCTTGTCTTTTGGTGTTATGAAAATAGCTTCTTTCCTTAACCTTCGTTCCAACCTCTATGATATTCAAACTTTTCTTCTGCAGTTTTCTCAACCTCTCTCTACCTTCAAAATGTTGCAGAAAGTCAGGGTCTTTCTCTGAATTAGGCTTTGGCTTAGGGAAATGTAGCTGGTATGATCTTCTATTCAGACCACTCAAATTTTCTCCATATTAGCAATAAGGCTACTTTCCCTTCTTATCATTCTTGTGTTCACTGGAGTAATCACATTTTTAATCTCTTTCAAAAGCTTTTCCTTTGCATTGCCAACTTGGCTCATTGCTCGATGGAAAAGGCCTTGCTTTCGACCCATCTCTGCTTTCAACATGCCTTCCTCACTAAACTTGACCATTCCTAGCTTGTGCCTTAAAGTGAGAGAGATGCAACTTCCTTTCACTTGGACACTTAGAGGCCACTATAGAGTTACTAATTGGCCTGATTTTAATATTGTTGTGTCTCAGAGAATAGGGAGGCCTGAAGAAAGAGAGAGAGATAGAGGACTGGCTACTCTATGAGTAGGTCAGAACATAAACATTAATCAATTCAGTTTACCATCTTATATGTGTTGTGACACCCCAAAACTAATTTGGATATTAACATTAAAGATCCCTGATTAGAGGTCACCACAACAGATATAATAATGAAAAAGTTTGAAGTATTGGGAGAAATAACAAAGTGTGACAAAGATATGAGAAGTGAGCACATGTTGGGAAATGACAGCAGTAGACTTGGTGGATGAAAGGTTGTACAAAATTCTAATTTGTAAAAAAATGCAATATCTGCAATGTACAATAAAATGAGGTGTCTGTACTAACATACTTAACATTTGTAATTGTTTTTGGATACACACATGGGTACTATTATAATCTCAATTTTATAGATGTACATAGATGTCTAGCAATATTAAGCAGTTATCCCAAGCTCTACAACTGAAAAGTGGCAGAGAATATCATAGACACCTCTTTTTTTCTCTTGGTGGTTTACTTGTGCATCTTCTATACTGGACTCTAATCTCCCTGAATTGTGAGATCATGCTTATACATTTTTCTCCTCTTGCAAATATCTTACAGAGTCACATTAGCTGGAACTCACTAAGTGTGGTACACCCAATAGTGTGTGAGCATTCTCAGTTTAAAGGTCGTTTTTGTGCCAGATATAGTGGCACATGCTTGTAATCCCAGTACCTGGGAAGATGAGACAAGAGGATTGCAGGTTTGAGGACAGTGCATAGTAACTTAGCAAGATCCTTATTCAAAGTGGAACATAAAGTAGGGCTGGGGGTGTAAGCTCAGAGGAAGAGTGCCCATAGGTTCAATCCCCAGTACCACAGAAAAAAACAGTCATTATGTCAGTAGGCCTGTCTCTCCTGACAACCCTATTTAAAATCATAACTCCAATCCACAACACCTCACTTTTCCTTAATTTTCAACCCTGATTACTTCCTTCAATCCACTTCTGATCATTTGATGCATGTATATTCTACTGGCTTATTATTGTCTTTCTTTATTTGCTAGAATCTAAGCTCCATGAAATAAAGTGTTTCATCTGCTTGATCACAGCTAAGACAAAGTAGTGCCAGGAACTTCGTAGATATTTATTAAATATTTCTTGAATGAATTAATTAATGAACAGCCTGTTACTGGAATGCAAAATAGACATCACAGAACAACCAACTTGAAAGCCACTGGAAAAATCTAGTGGGAAAAAAGAAGAGTAGGTATTGAATCTAAGAAACATTTAAGGGATAAGCAATGTAGGTTTTGCTTACCAAATAGATAAAGATTAGGCAAGTCTCTTTTACATGTGCAAAAACTTACATAATTTTCAAATGTACTCCTAATACCTTAGTATTAGAAAAACTAGGTTCCAAGCTCTTCTCACTTTATCCTCTTAATGTGAGGAGGAAACGGGGATTTTGATTGGTTAAATAGCATCTGTCTCAGCACATCAGTCAGTCCCAACCCCTCCCCACCATATGACATGGTTCTTTGATATATAGCAGCAAATGGACTTACAATGTATCACTGGATTTTTTTTGTTTTTGTTGGTGTGTGTGTGTGTGTGTGTGTGTGTGTGTGTGTGTTACCAGATGTTGAACCCAGAGGCATTCTACCTCTGAGCTACACCCCCAGCCCTATTTTTTTCTTTTTTTTGAAGCAAGGTCGCACTAAGTTGTGGAGGTCCTCACTAAGTAGCTGAGACTGGCCAGGAACCCAGATCCTCTGGTCTCAGCCTCCCAAGTACTGGGATTACAAGCATGTGCCACCATGCCCGGCCCAACTGGAATTTTGTAAAGGTAAAATCTAATGAGAAACTTTGGTTAATTTTGGTGTGCACCAAAATCAATTTCAAATTAATGACTCCTCCTAATTAGGCTTTACATAATACTAGCCATTCAACAAATTCTCTCTAATCCAATATCAATATGTTGCATGGAGAACTACAGAATAGCAAACTTTAACCTTCAACAATATTCTTACTGGGTAGTGAAAAATAAAATGATAAGCTGCAGAATATAGGAAAATTCCATATCAAGAGTTTGATGAGCTTATGCCAATTGTACTTACATCTATTAAGTGTTAAAGATTGATCTTTAGAGCTAGCTTAGTATAAAGGTTTTTCTAGTACTTCAGAATGTTACAAGGGAAAACGTCTCATTTTAGCATGATTGCAAATGCAGTAAAAAAAGGTCATTCAAGACTACAAATTTGAAACATAACAGTAGAAACACTAGCTTTTAAGAATTCCCTCTTGTTCATAAAATTTATTCCAATTCTCAGTGCTACATTTTCAATAAAAAGCCAGGATAGTGACAAATAAGTCTTCACAAAATATTTGTAAAGTTAAGCATACATTTCATTTATTTTTTTCTTTTTTTAAGTAACCAAATCAATCAACAATCAACAATTAAACGATGATGTTAACTAGGTGGCTTCTGGTGTGATCTTCATAATTTTGTAAAATCCTAGGAAAATTATTAACATGAGGCTCAAGGAGATGACTAAATTGGGTTTGGATAGATTATCTGTAAAACCAACTAAAGAAAGAAAGTTAATGGAAGTGCTGAGATATTACTTTTTCACCCAAATTCTTGGTTTACAGAATTTGTTGCTCCATTAAATTAGCACAACAGTGAAGCTTGAAATGTAATCAATTACCTACAACTTAAATATTTTTCCCCACATGCCCCACACACCTTTTGACTAATTTCCATGCCCCCATACCATTAGATAATGAACAACTATCCCAGAGCCCAGGTGTCAGTATATCCTGAGGGCTTTCAAAATTGGCATAGATGCTATTTTCTGCAAAGAAATGAAAAGCATAGTTGGTATATAAGTACCAATATTTTCTAGCACACATCTAGCTCATTCTGTGACTTCTTTCACCTGAACCTGAGATTTGTGGTAGTCTGACCCCACATTCTAGGATTAGCACTTTAGGGCTTCTGCTCTGTCTACACACAGCACCCAGGGCTATAGCACCATACACAGCTACACTAGTCCACACCCCTGATCTGGCTACCAGCCTGGTTGTTGCCTACTTCACAGTTATTCCACAATCACTCCTCAAGCTTTGTTCCTGTTTCACCCAGAAAACAGAAGCAATTTAGAGTTTCTACCTACTTTTTCCACTACATTTCTTGGTCAATCTCTGTATCTCCTTTTATAAAGGATGTGCTCTCCATACACATATCAAAGCCCGATTCTCTAATCTCCTGGATGCCGTGCATTCAAATACACAATCCCAGCCACTGTCTTCTTTCTCTTCTGCTTTTTAAAATAATCTCTTCACTACTCATTCCTCTCCACATACAAATAAACTAAAATTTCTCCCTTTAAAAATAGTTACCTTGAAGCAATACATCTTCAGAGTTGCGATCCAATTTCTCTTATGTTATTTTACCATAATATCCTTCCCACATGGCTTGACTCCACATCAGCAGCATTGAACAGAATTGGTCGTAATTTCCTGGACACATTCTCTCACTTGGTTTCTAACACCTACGTCTCCCTTCCTGCTCCCTGCACTTCACTGTATGTTCATTCTCAGTCGTCCTTGCTTGTTCCACCACATCCTCTACATCTAAACTCCTGAGTTGTGCTCTCAGGCATCTCCTTACACACACTCATTCCATGGAGTTACAGTTCATGCATTTAAATTAGTCTATAAAATGACAACCCCAAAAATGTACCTGCAACCCATGACTTCCCTTTGACTTGTATGTTCATCTATCTCTTCTACATCTTCAATTGGATTTCTACTAGTTATCTCAACAAGTCCAGAAGCCAACCTCCTGTTTACTCCCAGCAAACCTCTGCCTCCCACGTTTTTCTCTACCTCAGCAAATGTCATTTTCATTGTCCCATTTGTTCTGGAAACAATATTTGGAGCCATTTCTAACCTTCCTTTTCTCTTATAACTTGTATGCAATCCAGAAACAAAACATACAAGCTATAGCTTCAAAATATAGTATGTTGCTAAAACAAGCATTTCTTACCTGGGGCTGACCATCATCATTTATTAGGTTGTTGAAATGGTCTTGAACCTGAAATCTCATGTTTACCTGTCCCCCTCAAACATCTACTCCACAAGATAAGCCACAGTAATCTTTTAAAGTCCAGCTTACATAATTGAAATTCTATTAAATGCCTCAGTTGCTTATCTCATTCAAAATAAAAGACAAAGTCTTCAGTGTTCTATATAACTGGTACCCAGTGGCCTCTCTGACCTTGCCTTTTCTACTCTCAACTTCTTTCTCTGCTCACTTGCACAGACCTCCTGGCTATCCTTTGAACAGACCAAGCTTGCCACCCTCATGCCTTGGCTTCTGCAATTTCTTCTACATGAAATGTTCTTATCCCAGTATCAAGTTTTACACTTTCTTCCTGTCTCTGCTCTACTGTGATTTCATTTGTCAGGCTTTTCTTAAATCTCATAGGACACTGCAACATGCCCGTTTTGATTCTTCCTATCTCCCTTACTCCATTATAATTCAACTCCATAGCACCTACCACCACCTTGTGTGCCACCCTCTCACACTAGAAAGATGGGTCAAGGTAGAAATATTTTGTGCACTGTTTTATCCCAAATACCTATAACAGGACCTGGCGAAGTGTAAGATTCCCAAGACCTGTTAAAAAGTGGATGTTCAGTGAATGTTTGTTGAACAGATGCAGGTCACTGCTCTTCACAATCAAATAGGCATTTCTATATGTGTCAAATGCAGTTAACTCCTTTGTCAGGCATGTTCATCAATACAACAGAAAATTCAGTGGAGGTCCACAGAGTTCTCTGTTTTTGGTTAATATGTCTTTGCAAATTGTCTGCCTTGTTTTTATTGTCTCCCTTCCTTCTCACCTACGCCCACTCATCTCATGTTTGCCTGCATGAATTTGGAAACTGTCTGCTACTTTAGTGATTTTTCTAGAAATTCTAGGATAAATTGTTACAATTTATTGCCATCAGGAGCTACAATGCAGAGAACTACATAAAAAGCACTGTACCCTCAAGTCCAAAGAAGGCCTTCAACTGTATGCTCTGATTAGAAGTAAAGATATAATGCATAGTATTTTAAGTAGCAAGGAAAACTTCATACCTAGATTTATTCAAGAAGTCACTTTGAAAAGCTTAAATTTCCCATACAGATCAACCATAGTGGATTTCGCCTATAATTAGGTGAACAGCCTTCTTTGGAAGTTACTTAGCCATCTTAGGGCAGTCTTCTGGCTTCTATCAAGTCAATCTGTGGGTATTGACACCATAGAGGGTGGCTGTATTTGGGAGCAAGATTCAGCAAACTTTTCCTACAGTGGACCAGAGAATAAATATTCCAGGCTTTTTGGCCACATACTATGCACATACTATGACTGTCATGTGTTCTTTATTTTTTAATAACCATTTAAAAATGTAAAAACCATCCTAGCTCCAGAGCTGTACAAAAGCAAGTCACATGCTAGATTTGACCCATTGACCACAATTTGCCAACCTGTGTTTAGAGCAACTTTCTGTAACAGGTGAGATAGGTCAAGTGCAGGATTTCTAGAACCCAGGAGAGCAAAGTCCTATAAAGACGGGGTATTTAGTAAGAGAAGCAAAAAGTAACAAGCCAGTGAAGAATGTTCTAATCAACTAGCAATCAGATTCAGACAGAAAAAATGGAAATTATGTGGTGACCACATGTTATTTCAAGTGGTCTTACAAGAGGTAGTTGAAGAATGCCTGGTAGGTAGAGTATAGACATGGTATAAAAAAAAAATATCTTACCTGAGGAAAATGAAGAAGACATGAGAAGAAGACATTAAAGTCTTGAATCAGTTCTATCGTGAAAAGCTCAGAACACACATGTATTTTCTTGCTGGGAAGAACCCAGAACAAGTAGTTTACCAAGTATGTAGCTACCATTTATTTGGTATTTATATTTTTATTGAAGGGCTAGTATGTGGCCTGGATAGAAGAGTATCCATGATACTCTTCTATCATGGTTCAGATTTAGCAATAGACAGAGGAAAGAAGGTCCCTAAAATCATGGAGCTCACATTAAAATCAGGAAATGAGCCGGGTGTGGTGGCGCACGCTTGTAATCCCAGTACTTTGGGAGGCGGAGACCGGAGGATCCGGGTTCGCGGCCAGCCTCAGCTCTCTCTCTCTCTCCCTGTCTCTCTCTCTCTCTCTCTCTCTCTCTCTCTCTCTCTCTCCTTAGTGAGGCCCTCCACAACTTCGTGAGACCCGGTTTCAAAATAAAGTATAAAAAATAGGGCTGGGGGTGTAGCGTGGAGGTAGAACACCCCTGCGTTCAATCCCCAGTACTGCAAAAAAAAAACAAAAACAAAATAAAATCAGGAAATGGAGACAGTAAACAGACCAATAAGTAAACAATACAAATTCAAACAGCAATGACGCACAGACATAGTTATTTAAGGAATGAACTAAACTGAAAGTATCAATCAAGCCTTTACTTACTGCCAACAGTGCAAGAAAGAGGCAAAGAAAGCATCAATTCCCCTGTGTTCCATTTTTCCCTTACTGATTGGCACAGGGCAGGGGGTCCGATGCATGAAATGCATATGACAGAATCATCACACTGCTGAGGTGCCCAAACACAAGGTTGTCTCTTAATGGACCATGGGCTTGGGCAAGTGAGAAGGGAAAAGATAGGGTAGAAAGGTATTGAGTCAAAGCATGCATGCTCAGCCAACGTCCCTGACAGATAAGGAGGCCTCCAAAGGGAGGAGACTGGACCAGACAAGCAGATACACAATGTGTGCCCGGGAATGGTTGACTCATAGAGGTGGGAAGGGGTGGTGGTGATGAATCCCTGACTACATCTCCCTCCAGAAAACTGAAATATAATGGCAGCAACCCCTACCACCACCACCACCCCCCCCGCACATTCGCATACAATAAGGCCTGTCAGGCAAAGCCTGGCCTGGCAATTGGACCTGAAGGGTCACACACAGGATGTGGGCCTGGAATAGGAATCTCACTCAGAAGGCAGACATGTATACATAACTAGGAAGGCCTCACTGAGGAGGTATTCTTTAAACTGGCACTCAAATGACAGGAGGAAGGTCCTCACACAAAGAGTTCTAGGACACGCATCCCAGCAAAGAGAAGGGCAACTGTAAAACGATGCTTTGAAGAGCTTAGGAGAGGAACAGAGGGAAGGCCTGTTTCTGGAGCATTGTAAACAAGGACAGGCTGTTATGAGCTGAGGCATCTCATCTCCTGAGCCCCTGCTGTGTTCCAGGCATTTGCTGGGAGTGAGAGATATTGCCTGAAATAAAACATGGTTTCTGCCAGCACTGCACACCCATTCAGACTCAGGTAGAGTCATTGCAATTATAAACAGAAGGCAATAAAGAACAAACATTTTTTGAGCTCCACTCTATCAGAGACCATGGCAGGAGTATTATAATATTGAGTCCTTAAAGCAACCTTGTGGACTGGGTTTTAAAATATGTGCTTTCGCCCATAGAGCAAATAAGTCTCAGAGATGGTGAGAAAAATATTGTGTGCAGGATGCGTATCCTTTACCAAAATGCTTGGAATCAGAAGAATTTTGAATTTTGGATTTTCTTTTCAGGTTATGAAATACTTGTTTTTACATAATGAGATATTTTGGGGATGGAACCTAAGCCCAAACACAAAATTGAATCAAGTTTCATATACATCTTTACATATAGCCTGAAGATAATTAAACAATATTTTAATAATTGCATGCATAAAACAAAATGTCATAGTATTCGTATTAGTCATCTTTTCATCTCTGTGACAGAAATACATGACATAAATAACTTAAAAGAGGAAAAGTATATTTTGGCTCACAGTTTCCGAAGATCTAGTCCATGGTTGGCTGGCTC
Organism: Glis glis; assembly: GCA_004027185.1. Lineage (NCBI taxonomy): Eukaryota > Metazoa > Chordata > Mammalia > Rodentia > Gliridae > Glis > Glis glis. The sequence goes on from PVJS01038251.1 coordinate 14,043, forward strand.
CATTGCTTTGGGCATGAGGTGAGGTAGAAGACCATGGCAGAAGGGTTTCACAGAGGAAAGCTGCTCAGCTCATGGCAGCCAGGAAGGAGAGAGAGTGAGCAAGGAGAAGGCCAAGAACAGATACAGTCCCCAAGGAATCTACCTCCTCTCGCCATGCCCCACCTGACTACAGTTCCCAACTCCTCCCAATAGTCCACTCAAATTATTAGCCCAACAAATGGATTAATCCACACATGAGGTTACAGTTTTCATGATTCCATCACTTCCAAAAAGCCCGACCCCTGGATATTGTTGCACTAGGGACCAAGTCTTCTACATGTGAGATGTGCAGGGACATTCCAGATCCAAACCCTAACAATGTGGGATTTTCCACTTTGGTGTCATGTCAGTGCTCAAACAGTTTCAGACTTTAGAACACTTCTGATTTTAGCTTTTGGCATTAGCATTGCTTAACCTAACAGCCATTTGATAACAGACTGCAGCCGATGATCTCGCTTCTATGCTAGAAATGACTAGAAACCTGGAGACTGTCATTATGTACTAGAGCTCAAGATGAGGGAAGTCCTAATGCTCGCAGCTCCTGAGACAATCAACAAGCAAATTGTTGTCCTAATGAACCTCACAGCACCCTACAAACTGCCTCAGTCCTTGGCCCCTAAGGCCCCAGGGTCATATGCCTTATGTTGTTCCATGACTTGATTGTATGTTGAAACATAAAATTAGAAACGCCATTCTAGGTTATATCTTGAACTGGAATATAGTCCTTTTGAAAAAAATGATGGTTGATTAAAAGAAAGAAGTATTAGGACTTGATAGAATAAGCAAAAACCTGAGACTTGAGAGCTCAAAATTATTAGCCTAGATCAGAAATGAAATGCTATGTCTTCCTCAGAGATTAATTTCATCTTATCTTCAATTTTGGTTCTATTTGACTATGACTATGCATGTGTCGTTATAGCAAAGAGTACATGTCTTAGTATTCTGATTTTTGAAGTGGGGATATTAAAGGCTCACATTAAAAAGTGTGTGTGGAGCTGGGCGTGGTGGCGCACACTTGTAATCCCAGTACTTTGGGAGGCGGAGACTGGAGGATCCCGGTTCGCGGCCATCCTCAGCGCTCTCTCTCTCTCTCTCTCTCTCTCTCTCTCTCTCTCCCTGTCTCTCTCTCTCTCTCCTTAGTGAGGCCCTCCGCAACTTCGTGAGACCTGGTTTCAAAATAAAGTATAAAAAATAGGGCCGGGGGTGTGGCGCGGAGGTAGAACGCCCCTGGGTTCAATCCCCGGTACCGCAAAAAAAATAAATAAATAAAAAGTGTGTGTGGAAGAAGGACTTAAGTCTTGCATAACTACAGAGGAGTCTAATAATAGAATAATTACTGTCTTTATCTGGTCTGAATATTTTCCCCATTATGTAGAACATTTCCAAAGGCTCATATGGAATGCTCCTATTATCACCTGCATTTATTTGTTATGTTTTCTCACTTCCATGCCATCCCCCAGGTCAAGAAGGAGGACGATTAATGTTTTAAAGCAGAAGCAGCAGAGCGTTGTTATGGACTGCCATTCTAACCGCGGCGTTTTAATGCCATCCTGCGATGTGCCTGCAGTGGAGACCTCAGGTTAGTGTCTCCTGGCTTTCACTTTCAATTTAAACAGTAGATTAAGGATGATTTGCTCTTTTTGAAAATGACAGAGACCTTTTGAGATGAAATGTCTCTAAGCCAATTTGGTTGCTGAAGTTGTTGGGCCCAAATCCCTGAGGGTAAACATTATGGTGACTGCTGAGATACCTCTCAAGTTCTTAAAAGTGACTGCTTTTCAAATGCAGCAATGACAGACAAGAATACCAAAGCAAAGCTGAGCATCCTCCCCATCCTTTACCAGTTTATCCATGCACACTGAGAGACTATTCACCTTAGTGAAAGAGTTTGAGTTTCTCTACATTCACTATATATTTTCCTTTTATTCATTGGTGGATCAGTGATTCTTTTTTTTTTTTTTTTTGCCTGAAAACGTGTTACACATCCTTACTAACCATAGTTTTTAATGGCTGCATCACCCAACTCTTAGTTTGTCTTCAATTCAATTGATGCTACCACAGGCTGTCAAGCATTTCTAATGCTAGTGTAGGCAATTAACCCTTCTTTTGTATTGTGTTCTTCCCAATTCTTTCAGCAGCATGAACCAATATAAAGTCCAAAAAAAAAAAAGGAAAACAGGCCAAATTCTACGAATTGGACACTGGACAAATTTTGTGTTAGAAAACTACAGGGGGAAAAATATTCATTCTTCTAGTCATTCATATGCAGTTTGATTCTTTTGTTTTAGAATTTTGCATATACTGGGTACTCAAAATATGATTGCTTTTTTATATTTTGCTTATTTTTAGGGAGTGTGGATGAATGATGCATTTTTATCAAAGTTTCTGGATAAGTTTTAATGAATTGAAGCATACACATTTGCTAGAAAGAACTATGGAGTTTTACTTATTATAAGCACAATCCATTCAGTGATTAAATCATGTGCATTTCATAATGTAAAATCCTCTAGGAACCTAAGTTTCAGCAAATTCCCACTACAGAAGAGTCAGCAAACAAAAATATTGACAATGTTTAAAATAGCAGAAAAGAGATATACTCTTAAAAAAATTACAGTGAAGGGGGTAAAAGCTAAATTTGCATAATATCTAAAACTAAGATGATCTTATCTATTCTTTTCCATGTAGGTCAGTGAGAAGTGGGAAAGTTTGGCAGCTCTTGATTACAAAAGATGCAGTAAGGAAGAAAAAAAAGTAAAATTGTATCTATTTGCATCCTATCTTAATTCTTTTTTGGAGAAAGTTTAATATAATATATTTTGTTTAATTGAATTATAAACATATCAGAATGAAGTAAGTTTTATAATTGCTCTTCTATTTGTTTAAATGTTAATTTACAAGGATAATTCATTTTAAAGAACTAAATGTAGATTAAGGGCTTCTATTAGAGAAAACCTAGGTTTTTTAAAAAATGGATAATGGTTTCAATATTTTTTTCTCTCAATTCAGTCACACAATCAGATGTACCTCCTTTGCTCCCTCTGCTTTTAGTGACAGAAACACTAACTGTGTCACATGCAAGCTAGGGTGTTGTGTAGTGCAACTCCCAGCCAGAGAAGGAACCTAGGTTATTTCTTGGCCTCCTCTGCTGGGACTCTCCTCCCACGGGCTTTTCACTGTATCGCAGTGAAGTGAGTGACACTGACCTTTATTCATCCCAGTTTCCTTGTGATGAAAAAAATAGATAGTTCAGAGTAACATCTCTGAAGCCCAAAATCTCACACTTCATCTTAATCTTAAAGAGGTTTTTATTTGAAAATAAGCTGATAATAATTAACATTACAATACTGTATATTTGTTTTATCTTGCAATACTTCAAGGTAGAAAAAAATGTCTAAATTGTTTATGCTACAAATCTCTCCTCTTCATTCATTCTTTCTTCCCCTCCTCCCTCCCTCACCCCCCACTTGATGATGGAATTCCTGAAGGATGCAGAAGGCACACACAGCTGGGCCTAAGAAAGTTGTATGCATATATGGGTTGTGCGTGTTAAACTATTTACACTGGTGTGTGGGAGGAAGCGAATGATTCTGTTGCCTGATAAAGAGCAAGGATAGCAGAGGAATGGGAATTGAGAATAATAAACGTTAAGAGCCTCAACAGCTGACATTTAAAATGTTTACAAACCACAAAATTTCCATTAACATCAGCAGTGTTATTATAAAGCAATAAGACACAACATAAAGAGACACACAAACACAAATAATCTCTGTACACTTCCTGTATCAGAACAAATGGCACTTGATGACCTCTGAGATTCTTATAGGAAGATTTTACTTCATCTTAGTTCTTGCACATTGTGGATATTGGTCGAGTTCGGAAAATGCATAAAGCATGAAGACATTTAAACTGCAACTAATTTCTTCCACAGAACATTATGTTCCAGGGTTTTCTAATGACATAGTCAACCCCTATAAATATCTATTTATATTAAAATATTAAGCTCTAATAATGTGTTTAAATTTTTTCTTAGTTCTCAACAAAATACATTAGTTTGTTGCAGACTCCTTGATTTTTCTAATCATGTTTGCTAATCTGCAAAATTCAGTAATTTGCAATGGATCTCCCAGTCATTAGTGTCAATTAGGGAGGCTCTCCCTTGTACCAGCTGGTGCTAAGGGAACAGAACAAGAGAGTGGGAATAAAATGTGTTTTCTAAAACCTTCCTACACACCACTTTAAACAAAAACGGTGTGATTTTTAAAGAAAAATATTGAAGGAGTTGAGAACATAGCATCTTGTACTTAGGGAGCATCTTAAACCCAGGGCACCCACAACAAAAGAATTTACTAAGGACACCCTATGAACTGGGTGTAGAGAGTTCGCAGGGTTTCTTTTTGCATGTGAAATAAAAATGGCAGTCCATGAAGGCAAGGGCTATCCTGTCTTAGCACTGCCCTGTGCTTAGTTCTAAAACCTTCATTATTTACAAAGGAGGAATTAGCAAATCCTCCTTATTTCATCCTGTCAATTTGGATTCTGGTCCCTAGGACAGCAAGAAAAAAATTTCAATAGTCGTGACTTTTTGAAGAGCTACAATTACATTAACTGTGACCTCCCCGTGAATAGGAGCCAAGTCTTATTCATCATTAAGATGTCTGCCTGAGTTATGGGCACATCGCAAGCTGTCAATGAGTAAATGATGAATAAATGAATGAATGAGTGAATGAATGAATATGGTCTGTCCTAGCTACAAAGCTTCTGCATCTTTTTATCATTCCCTGTTTTAGGTCAGATTCTCTCTAAGAGAAAAGCTGAAGGTAATGATTTGAGTGTAATCCTTTATTTGGGAAAACATCCTAGGAAGCACAGGTACTGGAGAGAAGAAGTAAGACAGGAAGGGAAGCTTATACAAAACATGTCAATGAGTAGATCGCCATGGTGCAGTGCACAGCTAGGGCTCAGTCCTTCTGGGGACTTATGAGAGACTCCATAAAGCAAGCTACAAACTCATCCCACTCTAGGACAAGGAAGCTAGATACTTATCTGCCAACTGCTGCCTGCCATTGGGGAAAGTCTGCTCTGGGAACTGTTAACAACCAGACATTTTCAATGTGCCACACAAAAAGCTAAGAAAGACAGTCACAGGGGCTTATAGTTAAATGCACTGGTGTATACAGAATGATGAGTGAGAGGAGATATGGGCAAAGCATCCCCAGAGACAGGTACCCTCCCACATAAAAACAGGCCCTGCTTCCAGGCTTTCCCCACTACACTCCATGACAAAAATGGCATAGACCTAAATTGTAGCAGACAAAACCAATTACAATTTTACTGTTACTTTCAGACAAATCGCCTATACACGTGCAAATCTACATGTGGATAGACGCAGCATACTTCTTTTTTTTTTTTTTTTTTTTTTTTTTTT
>PVJS01038252.1:0-19506 GCA_004027185.1 Glis glis
ATCCTCCGGTCTCCGCCTCCCAAAGTACTGGGATTACAAGCGTGCGCCACCACGCCCAGCTGAAATGTGATTTCTTAACCAAGAGTTATCTAGCACAGTCTTCTCTATCAATCAGGCTTTCATAAAATATCAAGCAGCTACTATATTCTGGGCACTGTGCAAGATGATAATGATTCATTGGTAACCAAAAAAGACGAAGTCATTGGCCACTAGAGATAGTAGTTTTTTCAACTCATACTTGAGCAGATTATCTTCTTATTTCAAATATATCACTTATTCTGATAAACTATTTATTCAACCAATATCTATTTAGCACCATTTCTGGCCAAGCACTCCATATATGAAATTACAAAATCAAATGAAAACACTAGTCAAAAATAGGGAAGAACTTACTAATTTTCATCTTTTATTAACAGCTTCAGCAGTTTGATCCTGTTTATAACTGTAGCCAATATATATGTCTTAATATGGAATGGACATTATACAATTGGTCTCTCAATTGCCCAAAGGATTTGGAAATGCCCGACTGTGGTTTCCGGGGAAGGCCAGTTCAAGTGAACACTGATATCTGCTGCCCAGAGTGGGAATGTCCTTGTAAGTTTGCATTTCTTATGTGGTGGCCAATTTTTTAATCAGTGAAGGCTTTTTTTAATCCTATCACCTCATTAATGCCAAAGCTATTGTTTTTGAGCTTTCATCATTTGATTTAAGATTTTCAATTCATAGTATGTGACTTTTTGAGTTTCTTTTTGTCAAGCATAAGGCTGATTTAAGAGATTTTTAAAAGAGCAATTATTATTAAAGCATAAATAGTTTACAGACTAAATCCAGTATCTATCATTTTGTTCTAGGTCGGTGTTCAATGTTGTCAGAACTGAGCATTATTACATTTGATGGAAACAATGCTGCATTGTACAGTATGGCTTCTTATATCTTAGTAAGAATTCCTGGGGAAATTATCGTTGTTCATATTGAAAAGTGTTCCATGAAGCAGGTAGGTCAGAATTCATTTTTAGGTGGTTTCTTCATAAATCTATAGCTGACATATGTTATAACATCAGGAATTCTCATAGTAAAAAGGTGCTCAAAAATTCCCTGAGACTGGTCTTCTGATATTTAAATAAAAAATTTCATGTAAATATATTTAGAGGCATATAATATTACTCTAAATGATATTTTTAAGTAATGCATTTCTCTTAAAAGTGTTTTTGTACTTTTTTTTAGAATGGAAACTTGTTTAAAAAATTAGTGAGTATTTCCAAGTTCTTCAATAAATTCAGTCTGTTTATCATTAAAATTATATTTAACTCCATAAAGTTATAATTCTTTTCTTCAAATTAAGGCTTCCTCTGGAAGAAACTCTGGACTGTGTTTTAAGAAGTTAAATGTGACAACACCTCTAAATAAAATACTTATCAATAGGCTAGCAAGACAGGTAAGACCACAAAATTATTCTCACACAAGATGAAAATATGCCAGGTATGGTGGCACACACCTATAATCCCAGTACTTGGGAGGCTGAGAGAGGAGGATTGCAGGTTTGAGTCTAGCCACAGCAACTTAGTGAGACCCTGTTTCAAAATAAAAAAAGGTCTAGGGGTGTAGCTTGGAGGTAAAATGCTGCTGGGTTCAATCCTCAATGCCACCACAAAGATGAAAATAAGAAATGAGAAATTATTTCCAAAAAGAGGGAAAATTAAATATACAGGTAGTTTCATTGCTTTTATGGCTAACCATTCTTTTTATGGAAAGCCTAAAATTGTGTTTCTTAATATTATATTTCTCCCTCCACTTACGTGCCAACTGCTGCAAATACCTTTTCCCAGTGAATTTGACTGTAAGGGCCTCCTTAAACATGCTAACGCCTCCTTGAATAATGTGAGTGGCCAAGCTTCTTCCTGCCAGAGTTAATGTTCATGTTTCAAATCAAAACAAAGTAGAAATTGCTGGAAGAGGAGGGGTCCTAATGTTGAAAAGAGTCAAAACATATGACTCTTCATTGTTTGTGACTGGTTGATCTCTCTTGCTAGGTTGCTGAAGCTATCCTCCAATCTACAATCTTCCTGTCTCAGCTTTCTAAGTACAAGGATTACAGGCATGCACCACCACTCCTGGCTCTATTATCCTGATTTTAACGAGTGTATATTTAAATAAACATTTTCCTACCAGGTGTTTTTATGTGATTCTAGGTAGAAGTGGATTCTATTGTTGTGCCTTTGCCCTTTGCAAATCAAGAACTGTCCATAGAGGATTCTGGAACAATGTATGTGATTACTACTCCAGCTGGATTAATCATAAAGTGGGCTCATCTTACAGGAATCATAGACATTCACTTCAGCTTCCGATTCAACTTGTCATCTTACACAGAAGGACTTTGTGGTAAGCATTGATCTTCACATCTCTTATTTCTTCTACTTTTTTTTCCTCTTACATTACATGTTGTGGACCCTATTGGGCCACATTTCAGATCTGAGATGTGATATTCACGTTGACTTCCCCATGTGAATACCGAAGAGAGCAACAGCTTTCAATAAAGGAGTAAGAAGCAAGAAATTTTATGTAATTGTATTCTTACCATAATTAATATAATACTTTGTGTTTTTTGTGTTTCCATTCATCTTTATTAAGCATTAATAATGTGTCAGGCATATTTTAACAACTAGTAAGTAGGTAAAATGTTACGTTAATTTTATAAATGATAAAAATGAGGCATAAAAAGGTTAAATGCTAAATATCCTTGCTTCTTCCTAATTTTTTTGTAAGGGTTCAAATCAGGGAAAACTTATATCATCTGGAAAGAATACAATGCTCTGAATACTTTTCCTAGGTTTGTTGTTGTTGTTTTTGTTTTTGTTTGCAGTACTGGGATGGAACCCAGAGGCGCTCTACCATTTAGCTGCACCCCTAGCTGTTTTTATTTTTTATTTTGAAACAAGGTATTGCTAAATTGTAGAGGTTGGTTTCAAACTTGAAATCTTCCTGTGTCAGCCTCCCAAGTACTGGGATTATAGGCATGCACCACCATGCCCAGCTTGTCTCAGTTTTATTGTGAAGTATACACAATTCAGTAGTTATTATTGTTATTGTTGGCTTTTTTGTTTTTTGGTGCTAGAGATTAAACCCAGGGGCATTCTACCTTTGAGCTATACTCCCAGCCCTTTTTACTTTTATTTTTTGAAACAGGATCCTGCTAAGTTTCTGAGAGTCTTGCTAAATTGTTGAGACTGGCCTCGAACCTGCAATCCTCCTGTCTTAGCCTCCCAAGTACTGGGATTATAGGCATATGCCACCACATCTGGCTCAAAAGTTATTATTAATAACTCATATTTTGGGAATTTGTATTTTTCTATGATTTATCACTTCTGAGTGGTGTGATTGTGTTTTGGCAGTACCGGGGATTGAACGCAGGGGCGGTCTACCTCCGGGCTACGCCCCCGGCCCTATTTTGTATGCTTTATTTTGAAACCGAGTCTCACAAAGTTGCGGAGGGCTTCACTAAGGAGAGAGAGAGAGAGAGAGAGAGAGAGAGAGCGAGCTGAGGCTGGCGTGAACCCGGATCTTCCAGTCTCTGCCTCCCAGAGTACTGGAATTACAAGCGTGCAGCACCACGCCTGGCTATCAGCTCTTGCTTTTAAAGAGACAGATACTCTGCTAACTATATTCTTTCTTTTTGTGTGTGTGTGTGGTACTGGGGATTGAACCCAGGGGCATTCTACTTCTGAGCTCCACCCCCAGCCCTATTTTTTATTCCTTATTTTTGAAACAGGGTCTCACTAAGTTATGGAGGGCCTCACTAAGTTGCTGAGGCTGGCTGCGAACCTGCGATGCCCCTGTCTCAGCCTCCCAAGTACTGGGATTACAAGTGTGTGCCACCATGCTTGGCTGCTGTATTCTAAACTAAGCACTATAGCAAAGGGATTTTCTAGAATCACCTTTTTGCTAACCAAAGGTCACTGCCTAAACTCCATGACCTCCATAATGGATGAAGGGTGGTTAGCTAAAGGGACATCTTGAGCGCTGTCAGTACCACCCGGCTGGGTGCTGCCTGAAAAAGTTGTAGTGAACAAGAGTGTGACCCGAATCGAGTGTGGACACCCAAATGGGAAGCTTTTATTGGCATCACATTCTGTATAGCACTGAAGTCTGCTGGAGTGGTGGCTGGAGATGCAGTGAAAACACATTTTTACTAGCAATTATCACGCTCTACAAAAGTTTAGACTTAAAATATTTGCAGCTACTTTGCTCTATAGTTAACTTGAGTTTTTTTAATTGCCTTTGGAGTCCTATATATTTATAGGAGTGAGGCATCTGTAGCAGCAGTAACCTTTATTCACCTCGATACACCTGTGTGGTGATTAGGATTTGAAGACTGAAGCCAAGTGCAATGGTACAAGCCAGTAATTCCAGTAATTAGGAGGCTGAGACAGGAGGATCACAGGTTCGAGGCCAGCTTCAGCAACTTAGCAAGATCCTGTTTCAAAAAAATTTTTTTAATTATTTTTTATTTTTGATGGGGGTGCAGCTCAGAGGTAGAATGCCTCTGGGTTCAATCCCCAGTGCCAATAAAATAAAAAATAAAAAAAAAGATTTGATGCTTGAAGAAAATGTTTAGTTCATATATTTTATAGTCTATGGTCTTGGAAATCAAGACAAAAATATGTGTTAACATAGGGTAGGATTTAGGTAGGGTATGATCAGAGCTCTGGGTCTATTTATTTATAATTTTCTTAGCTCTGTATTACACTCGATGGAGAGTAAGCTCATCCTGTCTGGCCTCCCTCAGGGAAGACAGAGGCTGTAGCAGGTCAAAGCATCATAGGCATCAATAGGTCATGACACCCCAATGAAGGGAGATGGTCTGTGTCCTGGCATTCCCAGTTCAAGTCCTGAGCCTGACAATGGTTGTTCTTTTTTTATACTTTTATTGGTGCATTATAGCCTCACATCATAATGTAGTTCATGTGATACTGACATACATGCACAAAGTACTTGGTAAGTTTTCCCTGACTCTCTCCCCTCTCCCCTCTTCCCCATACAAGATATTGAGATTGACCTTGGTATTTTCACATATGTACATAATAACAGTGGAAATGATTCCTTCATAATTTCTCCCCCCCCAAAAAAAACACCTCCCTTGATCCACTGGAGTTTCTTCTCCATTATCTAAACTCCCTCTTATATCCCAGTTACTCCCTAGCTTCTGCATATGAGAGAAAACATATGACCCTTCACTTTCTGTGATCGCTTGTTCTAATATTGAATGAATCCACGTGTCTAGGTGACTTCCATGAGTGGGATGTGTTACCTGTTACTGTTGCTAATTACAAGGGAGTAAAGATTAACTTTATGCCAATGGGGCCCTCACCTGCAGTAGTGTCATGCACTGGGCGATGGGGCAGGAATAATTTTTGAAAGGGAAGGTTTGACGTTTTTAGGCAGAGTTCTCCTGGGGAAATGGAAGCCTGGGAGTGAATCACCAAATGTCCACTGTTCGAGGAAATATCTCACCAGGTGTAAAAATTCATTCTTAAGTTAGGTGATGGTGGTAATAATGGAAGCACGTAGGTGCAGAATCAGTCTCTTCTTAATTTTTTTGGATCTCTTCATATATCTTGACTTCTAGACCCATGATTTCTTTCTTATGTGGTTAAGGCAGCTCTATCCTATTTTATCAAAGAGTCAGACACATAATTTAAAAATTTTAATCAGTGCTAAAGTCAAAGGACACATAAATTTGGCACTTTGGTAAATAATTCATTCAATTTTTTAAGCTTGATTTTTTTGGTCATTTTTTTCTTTATTTTGTTTTATTTTTTGGTACTGGTGATAGAACTCAGGATGTTGCGCATGCAAGGCAAGTACTTCACCACTGAGCTACATCCTAGCCCAAGAATTCATTTGCTTTAAAATCAATTTAAGCTAATTTAGTTGTGCTACCTATATTTGATTTTAGCAATTTTTTCCTTCTAAATGTTGTGTGTTCTTCCAAGGAATTTGCAATGAGGATCCAGATGATGATCTAAGGATGCAAAATGGCACAATTATTACAAATATGGAGGACATAGACTTATTTATTGAGAGCTGGGAAATTGAGAAATCATTCGAAGTCACAACAAGAAGACCTGTTAGGGATTGTACTGAGCATGACTGCAGCCACTGCATTGAGTTATTAAACAGAACCGTGTTCACTCCATGCCATGATAAAGTAAGCCCAAAGCAACCATAAATAAGAACTGTCATGTGAAACATGTCGAGAGTAAAAGCCAGAAAATTCTTGTTCTTCCTATGATGTTTTTCTACTGAGAATAGTTTATCTCCAAACCTTCTGCCAGTATGTTTTGGAATTCAGAATCACTTACTGTTTATAAATTTACAGAGACAGGAAGGATAATGATCTTTTTATCCTCCTGTATCTATAGCTCTCAGAAAATGAAATTCTTTCCTATGAATAAATGCCTCTCGGATAAAGGAATCAATGGCACTTGATTACCCAGTTTAGAAATGAAGTTTTAATCAATTCTCGATGATCCTGGCCTCTTAGGTGTATACTTGTAAGAGCATCCATCACATGTTTAACTTAATTGATCTTTATTACTCCCTAGCTTTCTGAATATAAGTAATTAGTACATATTTAAATAATCCATGTCATTTTACAAAGATCTATTTTTAAAGACAACGGGCAAACAAATACAGAATTTCACAAATCATTTTCCTAAAAGTTAGCAGCTAGCACATAGTAGGCACTGTGTAGAGTCCTGTGATGTAGGAATAAGATTCTATTTCTGTTGTCATGAAATCTAGAAGGAAGGTAATCTGTGAACAGATATTACAATATACAATATGGAGGTGCATAAGCAGCCAGCTTTGGAAAGGACTTCATGGAGATTGAGATCTTACAACTGTTTAGAAGGATGAGTTTGCCAGGAGAGAAGAGAGAACAAGGAAAACCTAGACAGAGAAAACAATATCTACAAGAAAATGTTTGAAGTAAAAGGCCTTGCAAGGAAAACAATGAAGTAGTTTGGCACAACATATGTGCAGGGGAAGAGTCTAAGAAGGATATCCAGGAAATTGTTGAGTCAAGAAGCAGCTCACTGAGGACACCAGTGCTGGACAGGGAACTGTAGGCTCCATGGTCAGCCTGCCCTAGGCGTTCTCTGAAAAGAAAGGTAAAGAGTTTGGAGTCACGCAAATAAAAATGGCGTATCTTTCTGGAGGTTCAGTATACCTGGAAATTTGCATGAAAATAAGTTTTAAGTATTTAGATGTTTTAAATGCATGCACATAAAATCAAAAGCAACACATTTAAAGCATTCTCTAAAGCATCAAGGATGCTGAAAATTACATTATTAACTAGGAACTTGGAAGGTTGACCGGGAACTTTTCAGCATGATTGTTCAAAGCATGTGGGGGGCAACAGAGTATCATTTAGTCTGTGATACTTTCAGCTTTTCTCTTAGGATCTTCCCAATGAATTCAATGGCAAAAGAAATAAAAATTGAAGCCCAGATCTATGTGAGGACTTGAGCACTAGCACTAATGGCTAATTATCTATTATCTCATGATATAATAATATAAACTATAGCTTGGTCTGCTACATAGATAAAAGTTTAATTGGGGAAGGTACCGGTTATGTTTTTGCAGTTGGGGTTGAAAATATAAATTTTCCATATAGAAAATAAAAGATAGGGACCTGGATTTAACCTGTTGTTTAAGAAGGTGAATTAAATAAAAGACGTCTAGCCATGACTGTAAGAGTCAAGACAACTTTCCCTGGGAAACTGTATTAACAACTATGACTCAATGCCATGAAGAAACTGGTGTTAGAAGATGTCTGTTTAGGCCACTGGGCCAACCTAAGAAAGATACACACATAATAGTCGGTGACCACATTAGCCAAGGCCACTGATATCAGGCCAAACTATACTGGAAATGTTACACCCAGCTTCCTGAGCAAGACTGGGATAAGACATGGTCAAGAACAAGAAGAGTGACCACATTGTTTCACACACACACAGTGAAGCAGGCATGAAGAATTCATCCATCGGAGAATCAGACTTCTCTTTTCTCCCTATAGGCAGGTTCAGGCCTGGGGCGCTGGAGAAGTCGTTGCACCGGGAAGAGGGAAACTCAGAATTTAGCATCTATAGATAGATGTTCAGTATGTGTTTACTGAATAAATGAGTAGGGAGAAAAATTGGAATGAATATTATGTTATAAGTTAAATTATTCAGATTTGGGATATCTAAATGGAATAGTCTCTATCTAAATGGAACAGTTTGTAGAGAAAAAGAAGCTTCTAATTAAAATGAAACATAGCAAATTATATAACTTATGTGACCAACATGCTATATCAATCAACGTTTTTTGAGAAGCATTTATAAGCTAGTTTAATGGGCGATGCTCTGTACCATTACAGAATGCTTTGGGAGCTTCCAATTTTACCTATAATAGATCAAACTTTTATTCATTATTTAAGAAGAAATGATTGTAACCCACAGCATAACCTCAGAAATTGATTTTTTGCTATGCCTGACTTACTCTGTTTCTTTTCCATCATTTTGTGTGTGTATGTGTATGTGTGTGTGTGTGTGGTACTGGGGATTGAATTGTGTGTTCTACCTCTGAGCGACACCCCCTTGAAACAGGGCCTCACTAAGTTACTGAGGGCCTCATAAAATTGCTGAGGCTGGCTGCGAACCTGTGATCCTACTGTCTCAGCCTCCCAAGTAGTGGTATTATAAGCATGTGCCACCATGTCTGGCTCATTTTTTTTTTTTTTTGCGGTACTGGGGATTGAACCCAGGGGCGTTCTACCTCCGCGCTACACCCCCAGCCCTATTTTTTATACTTTATTTTGAAACCGGGTCTCACGAAGTTGCGGAGGGCCTCACTAGGTAGAGAGAGAGAGAAAGAGAGAGAGAGAGAGAGAGAGCTGAGGCTGGCCGCGAACCCGGATCCTCCTGTCTCCACCTCCCAAAGTCCCAAAGTACTGGGATTACAAGCGTGTGCCACCACGCCTGGCTTTGGCTCTTTCTTTATAAGAAAGATTTATGTAGATGAGTACAGACAATAGTTATCTTATATAGATTGTGTTGAAAAATATTATAAATAAAGAGGTAACATATGATATTATGGATTTTTGAAAATCTTAGATCTATAAGAGGAACTGTAAGAGGAATTATAATGAATATTAATTTTGGCTTGTTACTGTTTGATTTCTTCAAATAGAGTTAATCTAACTTAGGGCCTTTAGAAAAATAGAACATAACTTATCCTGAGGCAAAATGCATCTCTAGGTTTCACCAAAGGACTTTTGTGAAAAGATGTGGATCAATTATGCCTATTTATGGACCTATGAGTGTGATGCACTTTCTGCATATGTGGCTCTGTGCAACAAGTTTGACATCTGTATTCACTGGAGAACACCTGATTACTGCCGTAAGTAACTATTAAATGAACATTTCCAAGCATTAAATATCATTCTCTTCATTGCATTCATTTTTCATATTCTATTCAATTTTAAAAATAATTTATTGGTGCATCGCAGTTATATATCATAGCAAGGATCCATGTATTAAAAAATTCATGCACACAGATTTTGGCATATTTTCCTTCACATCCCACCCTGTTCTATCACAAAATAACTGTAAGAATAAAATTCATAGAAAAATAAAGTATCACAAACACAAGTTACATCACTCAACTTTAGAAGTGAAAGTTGAAAGTTACACATAGAGGTCTCATGTGCCCTTCTCCTCTCCCTCTCCTCTTCCTCCTTCCCCAGAGGAATCTTTATTCCAGAGCATCCATCTCCAGCTTCACTAGGCGCAGTCAAACCACTGAGATTGTACCCCAACCAGCTGAGTATTAATTTGTTAACAATTGCTGAAAGTCAGCAAGAATGTTCTAAATCATCATTTAGAAACTCCTCAGAAATGTTTGTTTTGACACAGAAGGATTAAACCTAAACATGCAGCATTTTTCATTTTTTTAAGACTTGGTTGAGTTACATAATTTAGTGAATTTCCATTTTTATTCTGAGTAGCTGTGTCTTATCTCACTTCACAGAGCACCAACTTTGTAATTATTGACCGTATTTCTGTGAACCAGACTTGGAGTGCCTATTGGTTATATTTATTTGATGTAAATAAGATGAACTTTCCCCACTATAACACCTAGTACTAGCTGCACCCCTGAAAGATGCTGAAAAATACCCATTGATGGTTTTGCTTTTGATTTATGGTTCCATGGCAAATGAAAACTGGATGTTGACAAGACTAAAATGTGCAAAATTTCTTTTCAGAAAAAAAAGCTGACATTTCTTTTATTAGAACTTGAATGAGTTACTTTTACTATTAGTAATTTCTGTCCTCTGTTGTTCATAGCTCTGAGTTGCCCAGAGGGGAAGGAGTATCAACCCTGTGCGCGACCTTGTGAGGCAAGAACATGTCTGAACAAATGGTTCTATGGACACTCTTCATGTTTGAACTTAAGAGAAGACTGCGTGTGCAAAAATGGAACTATCCTTCACAGGCCAGATAAAACCCAGTGCATTCCAGAGACAGCATGTGGTAAGAAGCAAAACTATTTCTTAGGGATCCAGTAAACACACAGATAAAAACTTTTTAGACATTGGAAAGATATGCTGAGAAAAGCAGACTCAAGATAACCTACATACTGAGAAGAATATGAGTTTTGTTGTTTGTAATTTGCTATTAATATGATTTCAATTGGGGTTAACAAAATGAGGAACTTTGGTGATGATGTATTTTTATCTATCTATACACTAGGAAAGAGCATGGCAAATTAAGAATTAAAAGTGTAGGTTGTAGGATGAATTTAAATTCTGATTATCTCATGTATTGGTGGTTCACTTTTGCGTCTATGAGCCAAAAGTTATGCATCTGAAAATGGAGGAAAATAGTAGGACATATTACCCCATCAGGTGAGTGTGGGTAGACATGAAATGATGAAAAGAACTTTGCATTTAAGGGTGCCTTGAGAAAACAAGCACTCAGGAAATGGCAGATAATATTCTTATCTGGGAGAAAGCATTTAATTTTTTAACTCTCATATTCAAACCATTTTATTCTGACATCATTTCCATGGTGGTGGCCAATGAAAAAAGTGCAAAACCTAGGAACTTGCCCAAGGGTACCTTATCCGTCATAGGGGTCTTTATTAGGCCAGGGTTAGCTAGTAATTAAAGGAAAGGGCAAGCAGGAGTGAAATGCTTATATAGCCTCATAAACAAGCATGTGATTTCCAGTAAAGAAAGAGTCTGCAAAGACCGAGTACACACAGGCTTATGGCTTATGCTTGTTCTTTGCTGAGTTGTGAGCTTGGTTTACCAGAGAAGTTCATTGGGTGCTGAGGATATGGTTGTAGCTACATTTATCATCATTATTCCTTAAAAGAACTACTAGAGGGCCATAGTTATAAAATGAAACTTTTATATGGAACTTAGTCACTAAATAATGTTTTGCCTGACTGCTTACTTTCTGCTTTTAGATTTTGAAGTGAAAATGTTTTGATTTTTAATATGACATGAAGGCTAACTTGTTTTCCAATAGCACTTATTTTTAGCTATTAATATTTGAAAAGTAATTTAAATTTATATTACTGAGTTTCTTCAAGCTAAGTACATGGTATGGTTAAGAGTTTAAACGTATAAAACAGTTAAAATAATCTTATATATAGCAGGGGACATATACATTCATAGATAGTTGTAGAAAGGAAAAATATGTACTGTGGCTCATACAGAAACTTTGGTGAAAGAAAAAAGTAACCTAGTAGGTGATGAAAGAAAAGGGGAATCTGAGAAAGACACATGTGTGGCATGTCATCTATGTGGCTGGATCAAGTCATAGTCTAACGTCAAAACGTTCCAGCTTAGCCGGGCGTGGTGGCGCAGGCTTGTAATCCCAGTACTTGGGAGGCTGAGACAGGAGGATGCGGGTTCGCGGCCAGCCTCAGCTAATTACTGAGGCTTCCGCAACTTCGTGAGACCCGATTTCAAAATAAAAGATAAAAAATAGGGCGGGGGGTGTAGCTCGGAGGTAGAATGCCCCTGGGTTCAATCCCCGGTACTGCAAAAAAACAAAAAACAAAAAACAAAAAACAAAAAAACAAAAAAACAAAAACAAAAAACATTCCAGCTTGATTTATTTTAGTCCCCAGGATGTGAATGATATGACATTGTTGATTTCTTAAAGTATGCACTGATAGTGAAGATCAGCCCCGTACCACTGGGGAGATTTGGAATGGGGGCGTCAACGAGTGTGCCCTATACCAATGTTTGGAGAATGGAAGCATCATTCCTATAGAACCTGACTGTGAAGAGGAGCCCCTGCCCATTTGTGAACGGGAAGCTGAAGTTGTGATAGGCATTGTTGATAAGCTGACGTGTTGCTCAAAGAAAGTTTGTGGTAAGTACACAGGCTGAAGGCTTGCAGTCAATTAATGCCACAAAATATGCTGATGTTCTTTGTGAAAAAGTAGACCATCCATGATGCTTGGTCTAAAAAATGTAGGGATTGGTAAGTGATATCATTTTCTCAAAGCAAGTTTATGCAAATGCATAGGATTAACTCTGGTTGTTAGCAATTAATAATATTCAGAGAAAGGATCTGGAAATCTTGGACTCAGGACAATCAGGGGTAAAAGACAATACAAGACAAACAATACAGCTGCTATCGTTCACAGATAGATCATTTTGTGAAGTGACAGAGTTTAATGAATTGTAAAAACAAATTTAGTGAGAGCCATTTCTGTGTTTTGAGTTAGCAGCTGAAGATCTTAGATATGTTCAAAATTTTTTTGTACTTTTATTGGTACATTATAATTATACATCATGTGAGGTTCAGAGTGATACAAACATACATGCACATAGCACTTGGTATGTTTCCCTACAGATCTCACGCCACTCTTTCTCCTCCCTCCCTGTACATGTTAGATTGGTAGTGATATCTTCATATACGGACATAATATTATTTGAACTGTTTCCTTTCTCAATTCTCCTTTTTTCCCTTCCCCACATATCCCTCCCCCAATCCCCTTCCACTATTCTACTGGTCTTTTTCATTTATCTGAAGTTCCTTTTGTTTCCTATTTTCTCTTTAGCTTTCACATATGAGAGAAAACACAAAATCTGTGACTTTTTGAGACTGGCTGATCTCACTTAGCATAATATTCTCTAGTTCCATTAATTTTTTGCAATATTATGGAACCAACTTATATGTCCATCAACAGATGAATAGATAAAAAATTTAATGAATACACACAATGGAATTCACTAATATTTTTAATGTTATTTCTTATTTCTAGGATGTGACATGACTTTGTGTGACACTACCATTCCAACATGTACAGATAGTCAAAAATTGATTGTTGGTTATAGTCCTGTTTCTTGTTGTCCACAGTACAAATGTGGTGAGTTAACCAATTATAAAAAGTGGGTGAGGTTCCCTGTTAATTCAGAATAGTGGAGTAGAATATCTCTGTATCTCCAAGGAAATGATTTATTATAAAAGATTGTAGAGTTGCAATTTTTATATATTTTTACTAACATTAAGATCTTTAAATTAACTATCACTAAATTCAGAGAACTAAACATTATTTATTTTATTCTTATTTATTTTCTCACTCTTACACATTTTAAAAACATATTTATTTGTGTTTATGCAGAATGTGACCCATTAAAATGCCCCAATATTTCAACACCAACATGTAGAGAAGACCAATTTATGATTCAAGTTCAACAAGAAGAACCATGCTGTTTTTCCCCTTTCTGTGGTGAGTATCCTAGAGATTATCTCTAGGAAGAAGAGAAAGGATCTAAGGAAAGAGTTTTATCTGCTTTGAATTTCAGAACTGATGGTAACCAATAGTCTAATATTACACTCATGGTAATGAGACTATAGAAAAGTACAGCATGAGAACCGTAGAAAGGTACAGCAGTTTAGATGACTCAACAATTATTACAATCAATACCTTCCCCTAAAAACTCTCTCTCTCTCTCTCTGTATATATGTGTGCATGTATGATCAAGATAATACATCCAAGTTGTCAAGTTTTTTCTTAATAAGGAAAGTATCATTATTTTTTGGAGAAAATTTATCACTGGCTTTCCTTGAAGAACCAACTAGAATAATGTGCTCTGCTAAGACATTACAGAGCCTCTTTAAAACTTCATCTTCTGAATATCATGTGTGAGCTATGATGATCTCAAAAGATAATGGTAGAACCATAGAGTGTCTGAGAAATAACCAGAGCTATGCATTCAGCCAAATGAACCAGATATTGAAAATTTAGAATTATCTATTTTCCAATTCAGATTAATTATAATATCAAAGATTGGTGGTTAATGTATGTTTCATATGCACCTATGAATATCAGAGCACATCTCTTGGAATCAGTTAAGGTTCTTTGCAAATGGCAAAAGCTAATGAATTCTGCTTGATTGAGCACAAGCAATTACAGGAAGGATTTGAGGAAGTACATAGGGTTAAGATGAAGCTGACCAGCCAAGCTCTGGGAAGAAGAGAAACCTGCTGCTCTAGGTGGAGGTCACTAGTGATCAAGCCAGCTCCATCTATCTCTTGTCTTGGTGCACCTCTATGTATGATTCACATTCCATTGAAGGAGATTTTAATTAGTCTAGGTGGGTTGTTCCTACATAGTGGCCTGGAGAAAGTGAGGCACCTTTATTGACAATAACTTCCAGACTGTGTGAGTAGGCATTTTTCAATCTATATGTTCATCTATTATCTATCTATCTATCTATCTATCTATCTATCTATCTATCTATCTTCATCATCATCATCATCATCATCTATCTATCCTGTCCCAAAAGGACCAAGATAATATATTCAAGGGCTTTTCTTTAATAAGTATCTAACTTTATCACTAAGAACCAAACAGAATAATGTGCTCTGATATTATAGAACCTTTTTAGAACTTTAATGATAACTCATTTAGAGAGTTATCAAAGTTTGAAGGGATGCTAAACATCTCAAAAGAACAAGTGCTTATTACATTGGTCATCCATTAATTGGAGTAGACAAAGGTAGTGAAGTAAGAAATCTTTTATAAATCAATGATATTTTGATCTTAGTAAGAATAAATTAATCCAGAGATCAGAATACCCTAAATATCTGGTAAGATGGTGTTCTATATATCACTGTTCTTAGAAAGCATAAAGCAATATATTTGGGCAGTATGACCAAATAAGGAGCTATGACTTATTTTCCTTGTTTCCTATTTTATTAAACACACTGTCTTTTATTTTGATTAGATTTGTGTATGACAGTCTGAGCTAAGTTAATTTGTTTTTTAGTTCAGCTGTGACTTTTGGCTTTTTGTTTCACCTTTAGTTTGTGAACCTTGCACTGAACTTATTCCACTATGTTCTGATGGAGAATTTCTCACGGTGGATCTTAATACCACACATGTCTGTTGTCCTCAGTATTACTGTGGTAGGTATATTTTAACTAATTTAAAATATTTAGATGTGTTCAAGAAATGTCCAAAATATTTAGAAGTTTAAAAAGTCCTGTGCATCTTAGTTGCACTGCTATATCAGACCCTTTGTCAGAGCTCTTCACTCAATGAGCTGCCTTAGTTGTTGGACATACTTATGAGTCATTTGTTCTGTCCTCACCAACACGTGGCATATGGGTGATGGGAGAGGTGGCTCTTGGGAGATGAGTCCATGCACTGCGTTAGTAAG
Source organism: Glis glis (assembly GCA_004027185.1). Taxonomy (NCBI): domain Eukaryota; kingdom Metazoa; phylum Chordata; class Mammalia; order Rodentia; family Gliridae; genus Glis; species Glis glis. The sequence continues at coordinate 15,734 of PVJS01038252.1, forward strand.
CATAACGATGGGTAATGAGATATGGCAATTTCCTGAAATTTGTCATCACTCCTGTGCTTTCTGTTTTTAGTTTGTGAGCCAAACCTTTGTCCAATACCACTTCTCAACTGTGCAGAAGATACGAATCTTGTGAAGGCATATGTATCTGGTCAATGTTGTCCAATATGGCATTGTGGTAACTAATTTTGTATTTTAAAATTTTATTATAATAGGTTGATGTGTTTTGATCCGTGCAAACACGTTGATATTTTTCTTTTTAGAATGTAACTGTGAGAACCTTGTTATGCCAACTTGCGAAGTGGTAAGAACATATCTTTTGATTGACTTGCCATACTTTCAAATCAGCTTTTTCTTCCTTAATCTCTTTTATTTCTTAATTCTTCAGAGTTAATGGAAATAACCTAATAAAATATACTGAAGTAGATTAAAATAATGTGCTCTGGTGTTACAGAATAGTCAACCTTTTATATTTTACTTGAGACAGGAAAGTAAAAATAGCAATATGCTATTTTTTTAAATGGTGACTGAATGTACCAGTCTTATATCTACTGAGGGTCACTGGTCTTAAACTGAAACAAAACATTTAAAAATATTATTTTAGTATTTAACAGTATCTCAAACGTCAAAGCAGCACTATTCATAATGGCCAAAGAGCGGAAACAGCCTAAAGTGTTTTTATTACTGACTAATGTGGGTTGTTAATGTGGGAGCAGAAAATAATACCTTTGATGTAACATTAAGTATTGTAGAACAATCAAGAAGATTTGCTCTAGATGGGACTTGGTACTTATGAGAATAAAAGTGTAACTAAATATGTGGATCACATCTTAAAAGAAATTGTCATACGAGGGAAAAACAAAAGATTTAAAGCTAAGCTTGAAAGGAAGGAGCGAGTGTTGTGGCTTTAATTATTAAAAAACAGGTAGGTAAGTGCCTAAAAGAGTTTAATAGTAGCCAAATTCTTCCTTGTTTCATCTTTGGAGTAACTTATACACTTGTAGAATTTTTTTAAACTCCACTAGAACATCTTATTTGCAATCTCATTGGAATTGTCTATTGACTAAAGTTATAAAACACCAAATGAATTAACGCTTATGAAGCTACAACTTATAAGGCACGTTAAAGAGTAAGATATCAACCTATGGGGGAAAAGTGCCTTTATTCATTCCTATAAATTTGTTTAAAAAAAAGAATCAAGTTCATTTTATTATTGATGTGCTATGAAAATGAAAGGCACCCAGGAAAAGTTGATGTTCAACATACGATTCTTGAAAATTGCAGCCTGATCCTGTGCTTGCTTTGAGGAATGTATTCCATTCCCTGCAGGGCAAAATTTGAGCATCTGTCATGACAACAGTTTCTTAACAACTAAAGATTACACAGTAATTTATGTGTGTCAGGACCATTTTAAACTCTTTCCATATATTGACCCATTTATTTCTCTCAACAATACCAAGTGTTAAGCAGTATTTTTATCTTTATTTTGCAGATAAAGGGAAGTGAGGTGCAGATTGGTTAAGTAGCATGCCCTGGCTCACGCAACTAGTAGACCATAGAGCCAGAATTGGTGCAGTGCAGTCCTGTTCCTGAGTCTATGCTGTTAACCACTGTATTAGACCCTTCTGCTCCTGCTCTGTGTACCCCAGCATCCTTGCTTGGATGCTGACATCAGAGCTCTGGATCACCTCTACACAGCAGATCAGGAACATTTTCACCAAGCAAAGCTTACAGGGGTGGCAAGCATTCCTTTATCTCTAATTGCCCTCTAGGAGCTCAGAATCAAACAATATAATTTTAAAATTAGGACAGATCATAAAGATGATCTTTATCCACCTTCTCTCATTTAATAGATAAGGAAATTGAAGTTTAAAGAGATTGAGTGATCCACAGTCACATTTTTTATTGTGATTTTTCCCCCCACAGGCTGCTAATTAAATGACCACTAGGCTAACCTAATTTTATTCACTAAAATATATGTTAAGCACGTATTATGTGTCAAGCTGCATAATTTATTAGATGTTATAATGTGTAATTTTTACAAGTGTCATAATAAGCTCTATGATAAATAACATAATAATAATTTCTTTCTAATAGGGGGAATTTACCACAATAGACCATAACTTTCAGAGTGACTGTGGATGTATACGGTATCTCTGTGGTAACTATATTTTAAAAACTTTTAAGTGAAAGATTAATATTACTGGTATCTGTTGTTTACTATTAATAAAAATAAAATGATTTTCTTTGAGAGATATATTATGCATATTAAGCCAATCACCAGTATTTGAGTAAGAAAAAAGTACTATTATTTTCTTTTGTAATATCTCAAGATGTTCTGAGAACTTTGATAATAGGACAGAAAAATGAATTTTTCAGATGTTTCACAGAATTTTAAAGTTGATACAAGGGTTTTAAAAATATGTCTGTATCTGATTTTTAAAAATAAAAATATCTAAAAGTATGAGGGGTTTTGCCTATTGTTTATTATTATTGATATTAACATTGCAGAGCATAAAGTTGATTTTTCTATGAAATAATGAGTCTGCCTATTAAGTATTAGTAGCTTAATAGAATGTAAAACTTTTGTTCAATGGCTTGACATTTTTGTATTTTTATATGAGAGAAAGCTTGTATTCAGAGTTGGACAGGCAAAAACTATTTCTGAGCTGAATTCATCACATCCCAGACTATTCTAAAATTCTACTTTTAAAGATATGGTAGTGCATTAAATCAGTTCTTTCCCCCAGGAAATATAATCTATATAACTATTTTGCAACACTAAAAATTGAATCACCTCTCTCAAAGTAATAACTGCAAATCATGAAATGTTACAGAACATTGTGGATCAGTAAAAAATTTCGATGAACCTGACCACTTTCTCTTCTCTAGATTAAAGCCCGATTTATGAATAGAATTCATAATAGAATTGGGATATAAATGTGAAATAAGCCCATCACCAAGAGGCCTAGTACTACTATTAAATTAGACTTTGCCTCCATCCACACCCACCTCCAACAGTGGTCATGTTAATGCGTTGGGACACACGTGTTGGCACACAACATAATTTTATATAACTAGTTATGTAAAGTATCTTGCCCATCCTTGAGATTTCATATTTCTGGAAACTGCTATAAAATATAGCTTTTGGAAGGAGTTAAAACAACTGACTTTACAGATCAGTTTTTATTACACATTAAAGGATAAATGTGTTGCATTCATTAAGTAAACTCTTGGGTTATTACCAATATGTAAAAATATTACTTGAATTTGAAAAATTGGCACATCACAATAAATAAAAACATAGTCTTAATATAGGTTCCATTGATTACTATTACACTTGACACTGTATGTTCTGGTTGACTATTTTTTTTTATTTTTAGAAAAGGATGATGTGTGTGTATTTCAAGAAGTATCAGTGTTGAACCCTGGACAATCTATGATAAAATATTTGGAAGGAGACTTTTGTTATAAAGTAGAGTGCCTGGAAGAAAGGGATAACATTACAGGCTTTCACACTTTGAATTTTACGATGGTGAATTGTTCAAAAGAATGTGATGTCGTAAGTATTTTTTTTTTTTACAAAATTTAATATTGATTTATTATTACTATCAAAAATTATATTTATTTATTTATTTATTTATTTATTTTTTTTTATTGGTGCATTGTAGTCTCACTTCACAATGAGTATCAGTTTGGTGTTAATATACATGCACACAGCTCTTGGTGTCCCTCCCCCCGCTTCCCCCCCGCCTCCCCCCCACATGTAGCACTGA
>PVJS01038253.1:0-19507 GCA_004027185.1 Glis glis
CTTAGTGAGGCCCTCCGCAACTTCGTGAGACCCGGTCTTAAAATAAAGTATAAAAAAAAATAGGGCCAGGGGCGTAGCGCGGAGGTAGAACGCCCCTGCGTTCAATCCCCGGTACTGCAAAAAAAAAAAAAATAGGGCTGGGGGTGTAGCGTGGAGGTAGAATGCCCCTGGGTTCAATCCCCGGTACTGCAAAAAAATAAATAAATAAATAAATAAGTAAATAAATAAATAAAAAGGGCTAGAGGTGTAACTCAGAGGTAGAACACCCCTGGGTTCAATCCCCAGTACCTAAAATAAATAAAATTAAATTTAAAGAAAGAAGCTGGGGAGGTAGCTCAGTGATGGCATACCCCAGCGTTTGATCCTCAATATTGAAGAAGAAAAAAAAGATTAATTTAGATTAGATGAAGAGGAGAGGTTAACATTTACTATAATAACCATTAAGAGATTGATAGCTGAAAGGTCTTAAGTTTTAGACTTAACTGATCATGGCAGCTGTAGGCACCTAATAAATTCAGGCAGTAACACTATACGGGACATTTGTCCTCTGTTCAGCAAGTGGCACCCGGCACAGGGATACAAGGATGATAAACAGTCTCTGAACGCTCAGAATCTGGAGATGGATGTGTAAATAGAGGAGGAGGAGTGTGGTTGGATCTGTGTTGTAAAGGTCACTGCGGCAAAGGCAGTGAGACTGGACAGGAGCAAGCAGCACTCCAGCCAGTACTGCTGGACTGCACAGATCCACACGGGCACACGGCTCCAGGAATAAAGTCCCACGTGACCATTTAGCCTTTGGTGCTTACATAAAAACAGTTTGAAATGAAAAAAGCACATTAAAACCAAAATTTGTAGCCTTCAAAAACAGGTGGATAGGAGTGTAGTCTGCATGTACATATGATAATTACATTTTTATATCATGTGATTTACTGTAATACTACATATAGCTCTAAAGGTAGAAGGATGGTCTTCTTATTTATACCACTGAGGATGACCTTTTCCCTATTGACCTCTCAAGCCAGTGAAAAACTATGTCTTCCTCCCTGTCCAGCAGCATGGAGCTGCCTGTACATCCCCACTTATGCTTCGTATTTGTTTAGTTCTTACCCATGTGTCTTTGTTCCCACTGTATTTTCTGCCTCCCCTTCCTCCATTCTAAGTATCTTTTTTCTGGGTTCCTGTACTGACTTGGGCAGATCTCTATCATTGTACAGAAAACACTGTCGCATAGCTTTTACCTGTGTATTCTGATTCTTTTGCCTCAGTGGTTTGTGAGCTCTGACAGGTCAGATTTGTGTATTTGTCTTTGTCATCCCAGTATCCTGCACTGCCTTCAACCCAGTGAGTACTAAATTGGTTTTTTCCATAGTATTATAAAAACTTTAAGAATTAGTAGCAAGCATTTAAAAATTGGGAGGTGGTAGGTGAAATTATGGCTATGTACCTTCTACCCCAAAATGATCACATCTGCTAACGGGACACACCTTCCCGCCGGGGTCAGGTAGTTGCTGCTGCCTTGGGCCTTTTCTCACTGGCTTGTCAAAGGCCCCATCACTTCTGTGGAACCAGTAAGCACATGAGTTCCTAACGCTTGAGATAAATAAGTTTTACATGAGTACATGGGTATAGGTAGTTCTACCCATTTCTCTTCCTCAATCCTTTCATGTCTATCTAGTTCTCTATTTGTTGGTGACTCTTAAATTTATACCTGCAGGCCAGTTTGGCAGATCTGCTGGGCATCTCAACACAGCCAAAGCCAAAATTTAGATTCCTTTCTCCGGTGTGCCCCATCTTCCTGGTGGCACTACCACCTCCTGGTTGTTTGGATCAGAAACCATGGCACCATTAAATTCTTTCTCTTTACCTCACATCCAGTCTGTCAAATAATACTTCCTGTCAGCTCATGAATACATCCCAAATCAAAGCATTTCTCATGTTCTCCATTACTAGGAACCCAGTCTGAACCCATGGCAGAGGCCTTCTTCTGATGTCTCTGCTTCCAGTGTTGCCTCCTTACAGCTCATTCTCCACCCGACAGAGTAATTTTTGTAAATGGAAATTTAGTCATATCCTTTTCTGTGTAAAACTTACTTTCTAGCCGGGCGTGGTGGCGCACGCTTGTAATCCCAGTACTTTGGGGGGCGGAGACCAGAGGATCCGGGTTCACGGCCAACCTCAGCGTGCATGCGCGCACACGCGCGATCTCTCTCTCTCTCTCTCTCTCTCTCTCTCCCTCTCTCTCTCTCTACCTAGTGAGGCCCTCTGCAACTTCGTGAGACCCGGTTTCAAAAATAAAGCATAAAAAAAATAGGGCCGGGGGTGTAGCACGGAGGTAGAACGCCCCTGCGTTCAGTCCCCGGTACCGCAAAAAAAAAAAACAAAAACTTACTTTCTGTTGCAACCAGAATAAACTCGAAGCTCTCAATGTGACCTCATTATTCTGTAGTCTCCACATTGTCGCGTATGTTCTGGTCTAGGGCCTTTGCGCTCGATGTCACCCTCGCTTGGAGTGCTCCTTCTTACTCAGCTCTCACCTTCCCAGGCCATCCTGGTTCAAGCAGCATCTCCATCACACTCCCTAATTTTATTTTTCTCGTAGTAATGACAACCGGCAAATATCTTGTGAGATAAGTATGCTCATGCCAATCTTCCCCCCAGTAGAAGGTAGTCTATGTGCTGACTGGTATTTTGACTTCATTACCATTCTGTCCTCAGACCTAGAATAATAAAACTTGGACTTGGACTGACCAAAGCTGGTGTCAGTGTTAACTTAATCCACCATGCCATCTTATGGTTAAGTCATTTAACTGCTGAGATTCAGTTCTCTCATCTTCAAAATGAGTTATGCCTTGTAGGTTCCTAGAGCCGCAAAACGAATCACAGCTCTTTAGATGAAAGTACTGCATTTGGGGATGTTCTTGGGTGTAGTTTCCCAGAAGTTATTGAACATTGCCCTATAGTTTCCTATCCCTCCCAGCCAATTTGATGCCACAGAGCTTTGGGTATACTCAGTTTCCTTTTTTATAACTGAATCCAATATCTGATATATTCCATAAATAAAATTAAGAGAAAAATACACCCTAACCATTTCTCACCTTTCAGTCTATAATGTTGGCCACCAGTCCTCACAAGCCATGTTATTTACTACTTTAGAGGTAACAAGTACACAGGTTGCATCTGACTGGGGGACATAAAAGTTGGAAATATTTTGCACATCATCAGACTGGAAAATACTGGCTTTAAAGTGAAAGGGTGACCAAATCTTTCTTTTAGTTGATCTGAGCTTTTTCTTGGCTAACCACTGGCCACAAAAGTGCCCTTTTGTGGACTGTGTTTGCAGAAGAATGCAATCCCATAATGTAGCCACACCTTGTGGGTCTCAGTCTTACATCACATGATTTCAGTGATGAAAGCCTTAGAGAAGAAAACCGGGTCCTAATTGTTCAGAAATCCTTAAAAGACTTTTTTTTTGGTGGGGGAGGGGCTACTGGGGATTGAACCCAGCAGCATTCTACCTCTGAGCTACACCCCCAGCCCTATTTTATTTTTATTTTGAAACTGGGTTTTGCTAAGCTGCTGAGATTGGCCTCAAACCTGCAATCCTCCTGTCTCAGCCTCCCAAATAGTAGGATTCAGGTGTGCACCACCACACATAAGCTCTTAAATGATTATTTCAATTTAAAGATTTTTTTTTTTTGCGGTACTGGGGATTGAACCCAGGAGCATTCTACCTCCGGGCTACACCCCCAGCCCTGTTTTTCATTCTTTATTTTGAAACAGGGTCTCACCAAGTTGCGGAGGGCCTCACTAAGCAGTTGAGGCGGCCTCAAATCTGCGATCCTCCTGTCTCAGCCTCCGAAGTACTGGGATTACAAGCATGTGCCACCACGCCCGGCTCTATTTAAAGAATTTTTAACTTAGACCTTGTGAGTTTTAGAGTGTCGGTCAGTCATTAATCCTTTTCTGAATTAATTTTTTCTGTGGACTTACTAGTTATCTTTTTGTTTGTTTTTTGTGGTACTGGGGGTAGAACCCAGGGGCCTTCTAACTATACCCCTAGTCCTATTTTTTTTTTTTTTGAACAGGGTCTCTCTTAAGTTGCTGAGAGCCTCACTAAGTTGCTAAGGCTGTCCTTGAACCTGTGATCCTCCTGTCTCAGCCTCTCAAGTACTGGGATTACAAGCGTGTGCCACAATGCCTGGCTTACTAGCTATATCTTATGTGGTGTATTTAAAACTTTAGTTAGAATAGCAAGATACATCTTCTATATTTACAAAATTGTTGTGGGATTTAACTTTGAGATACAGGAATATCCATCCACTTATAATATTATTAAATGCTGTGTACCAGGCACAACACTAAGCACTTTATGTAACTGTATTTCATTTTATTTTACATGACTAGGTTCTAAGATAGCTGTTATTCTCCTCATTTTGTAAGAGACAAAACCTGAAGCTCAGAATGAAATGACTTGCCCAAGGTCCTACAGTTAGAGCCAAGATTATGATCCAGGCTATTTGTCCAAAGTGTGTGCTCTTAAATATATTGTATTTCTGTATTTCTCCCACACCATAATGTTAAACTGATTTACTGTTCATGAAACCATCATGATTTCAACAGTAGATTAATTTAGGTAAAGAATTATGGGAATCATTTTACTGTGTCATTTTTTCTTTAGATCAGGGATAGGCTTTGTGGACTAACTTGGACCTATAAAACTTCTTAAAGCTATTACTAAACAAGGATCTCCAAATCGTTAGCGAGAACCTTTTGAGCTTACCATTTTGAACTTCTGATTTAATCTGTCCTCAGTAGAAATGTGTGGAAGCGAAAGTTTTACCTTTCACTTTCCTCACTGTAAATCTCTGTCTGCAAAAAGAAGCTTTCATCTGCTAATATGACCTGGAGCGATGATTTCAGATGTATTCAGGGAAACTGCTCCTGAAAAACCAAATTATAGAAAAGTAGTAATAGTCCTAACATTACAGAGTGAATGAAATAACCAAGTATTTTCTTCTTCTCTTTAAAAACCATTTTGGTGTTTCTTTATTTTTTCCAGACCATAGTCTTGAGTTTACTTATGCGGTCAATTGGAAATAAGAATACCATTTTATTGGGTCTAGGATTTCAAATATTACAGCTGGCATGGTATGGCTTTGGTTCAGAACCTTGGTAGGTATAAATATTTTAATTTTAATTTTCTTAATTTTGTTGTTTGCTTTTTTGTTTTCCTTCATTTGCTTCCTAATTAAGGCGTAGCCTTTATCCCTTGCTATGTTTTTCCTTCAAAACATAGCATACAATCTCCCTCTGTGTACCTAAGTATTCTCCTAGAGTGACTTGAAGATACAGAGGTGACATTTTATAACTAGATGACTGGCTGAGCTTTTGCATGAGATTATTGAGGTTTTGAATGTCTACGGGACATTTAATCTAGATCAGCTTGTCATTAGGAAAAAGTATAGAATCCCATAACAAGGCCCTTTGTTTTTCTGGTTAGAAAAAAAAAGTGTGTGTCAGTGATCATTACTGACAGCAAATGAGAAGTGAGCAGAGGCGGTTGCTTTGATCCCAGCTTCATGCTGTCTCAGCTCTCCTGCAGTCTGGTTGGCTGCAGGGAGCTGGCGGTAACGGTGATGGGGTCTGGCTGCCCACGTACCGTTGTACTCAGGTAGTATGATAGGACTGAACGCTGTGGTTTGTACTTATGTTTCAAACTACCGACCGCCTCATCTCTGGACTTGGGAATGAGTTAGGATCAGGAATGTGGCAGTCCAGCTTTTAAAAAGAGGTACTCACAACTTAAACTATTTAAAACATTACTTTTTTTTTTTTTTTGCGGTACCAGGGATTGAACGCAGGGGCGTTCTACCTCCGCACTACGCCCCCAGCCCTATTTTTTATACTTTATTTTGAAATCGGGTCTCACAAAGTTGCAGAGGGCCTCACTAAGGAGAGAGAGAGAGAGAGAGACAGAGACAGAGACAGAGACAGAGAGAGAGAGAGCAAGAGAGCTGAGGCTGGCCGCGAACCTGGATCCTCCGGTCTCCGCCTCCCAAAGTACTGGGATTACAAGCGTGCGCCACCACGCCCGGCCCAAAAAAAACATTACTTTTAAAGATCAAGCCAGGAGTGTCCAAGGTTACTTATTTTTTACAATTTAAGGATCAGATCAAATCACTGATTTCTTTACACTGAATCACAAGTCCATAGGAACTTTGCCAGAAGACTTGCTGGCTTCATATGTTAAGAAATATTTAATGATGTTTCTTTATCAAAATTATAATTATCCTCAATGTAACCTTCTCAACCTCAATGTAACCTTCTCAACCTCCCGCAAAAATAATGTGCAACACACTTTACAGTTAAGAACATGATATCCCACTTTTACATTAAAACCGTACACTGCTCTTATAAGTGGTTGTTCCTTTTTGAGGAGAATAAATAGACTTCTTAATGTCTTGCTCAGTCACCTAGGAAGGAAGGAATAGAGCAAGCACAGTTCTCCTTTTCCCTGTACCACAGCCATTTCACAGCAAGCGTGACTTGATGTTTAGTATGTATTCTAACCTTCACAGGTACAGTGGGAAAGAGACATTTACTATTGTTGTGCTGCTTTGATTACAGGATGATGTGGGCTGCTGGGGCGGTGGCAGCCATGTCTAGCATTACCTTTCCGGCTGTTAGTGCGCTCGTTTCCCGAACTGCAGATGCTGATCAACAGGGTGAGTTGATAGGAACCAGAGTTATTTAAAAGCACAGAATATTCTGATCCTATTTTTCTCTCTCTCTCTCTTGCACAGTACTGAAACATAAGTATATTTGCACGATAGAGAACTTTTAAATTGCTATCAGTGGTAAACAGGGAAAGCAGATTCTAGGGTGCAATATTTCCTTGTCTCTCATTCTTTTGTTAAGAGAATTTAGTAATGAAATTACCCTAAACATGTATTATTTGCTGTGTTGTGCTAGATACCTTGGGATGTATTCATAGCCCTTTTACTAAAATCTTAGTTTCAGTTACCTAAAGACATATAACATAGTAAACATAAAAGTCTTATGCTTTTCTGGTGGGAATATCTAATTGTTGGAATCTTAACAGATAAGGAATAATTCTTTTAAAAGGATGTTTTATCTGGTCATAAGAAGAAAAGGGGTATTGCAAAATAATGGCAGTGGTCACTTAGTGAAATAGGAAGGAAAGACCTGTGGCCAAAGCAAGTTGCATTTTAAATTGGAGAGAAGCTCCTAGAGAGAGCAAACTCAAACTCAGCAGTGTATATTTGACTAAAAGGGGTGTAAGTAGCTGTTTTGGGACAGTTTTAACAACTATGCTGCTGAACTTACCACTAGTTTTTAACCAGGGATGTTTAGAAGGCTGTAATCTATGTTCAGCCTATATATGGGTACATCTGAGCTTACGTTTGTATAAGACAACATCCTACACTTTGTAGAGCTGATTGCGTCTAAGTTTTTAATGCCATTGCAGTAAGTTGCTAATGTTTGTTAAAAGCCTTGATTTTAGGTGCATTTGTACTGGTCTTCAGAGTAGGAAAAAAGGTAATGTAATAATAAATGATTTCTTCAAACAATGTAGGTGTAGTTCAAGGAATGATAACAGGAATTCGAGGATTGTGCAATGGTCTGGGACCAGCCCTTTATGGATTCATTTTCTACATATTCCATGTGGAACTTAAAGAACTGCCAATAACAGGAACTGACTTGGGGACAAACACCAGCCCTCAGCACCACTTTGAACAGGTAATTCTTTATTCACATGATAAAATTGTGTAGTTTGTCTGAATTAAAAGAAGATATATAAAGCTGGGCATGGTGCACCTGTAATCCTAGTACTTGGGAGGCTGAAACAGGGAGATCGCAGGTTCAAAGCCAGCCTCGGCAACTAGCAAGGCTCTCAGCAACTTTGTGAGACCTTGTTTCCAAATAAAATATGAAATACAGCTGGGGGTGTAGTTCAAAGGTAGAGTGCCCCCCTGGATTCCATCCCCAGCACCACACACATAATAAAATAAAAGGTACTTTTTTGGTCATGAAAGCTTTTATGTGAGATTCTTATTTTAGATTGACTAAAACACTTTAAAACCGAGGTCTAAAGGACTGTTCTCCTGGATAGCTCTTTGTGAAACTAGGTGTGCATACCTTTTTCCCCTTAAGAATGAAAAATTGTTTAAATATCTATTTTGTCGAATTATGCCTCATGGCACATTAGTGCTTCCTCTGAAACTTGTGTGGTCACCCAGTTTCCTATGTTCAGCCAGCCTTCTGTGTGAAAGGCCAGTTATGTACGTCTTTGTTCACTTGTTTGCTGTGTTTCTCTCTTTATACCTGAAAATGTGGGTGCCAACCACATTGATCATTTTAGCCCATACAAATAAGCTCTTGATTTTCTACTTACTTGCTACATTCAGCTAAGCCTACTTCTAAAAAAAGAAGAATGAATGTGGGCTACACACAAGTAAAGGAGGTAGTGCAAGTTTTTGCTAAGAATGAATGAAATAGGGCCAAACTAAGGGTCCATTTCTTTATCAAGCTAATAGCATTATCTGTATTTTTTCTCTCTTTTGAGCATATAATTACCTTTCTGAAACAAAGAAAATGGTACTTGATTTTGCTACTGTAGTTAATATTATATGCTACTTGGTTTTTCTTTTGAGACCTTCCTATAAATGTTTTCCTCTTGGACTAACAGATTAAATTCCTCTTGGACTAACAGATTAAATGAAGCTCTAGAACTTTTCAGATTTTGTGCTAAAAGTAAATATATGGTATTTTTGTAAAGTCTGCTTTGCTATCTATTATTACCAGAATTCTGTATTGAGTATAAGTGTCACTGCTTTTGAAAAGGGAGGAAGGAAGGCCCTATGGCCTTAATGAAGTCAGTGGCTTATAATTCACAGCAGTCAGTTACTATTCAAAGATAAGCAATTTCTTCTTATGAACAAAAGTAATTGCGTAAAAATCCTAATTACTTTTTTCTTTCTCAGAATTCCATCATCCCTGGCCCCCCCTTCCTCTTTGGAGCCTGTTCGGTACTGCTGGCTCTGCTTGTTGCCTTGTTTATTCCAGAACATACCAATTTAAGCTTAAGGTCCAGCAGTTGGAGAAAGCACTGTGGCAGTCACAGCCATCCTCATAGTACACAAGCGCCAGGAGAGGCCAAAGAACCTTTACTCCAGGACACAAATGTGTGATGACCGAAATCAGGAAGACTTTTCTATCAGCACCCAGGTCTTAGTTTCCACCTGTAGTTCTGGATGTACATTCCATTCCCATCTACAGTGTACTTTTAAGATTGTCTTAAGAAACGTGTCTGCATGAACTCCGTGGGAACTAAAGAAAGAACCGGACAGTTTTCCAAAGATGTTACAATTTCTTTTGAAAAGAAACCTTTTGTTTATTAGCACCAATTTCTTGCCACTAAACTGTTTTATTATACATCCTTTAATTAAAAACTATATATGTAACTTCTTAGATATTAGCATATGTCTCTGCTACCATTTCCTTAAGGTGTTGAGCTTTAACTCTATTTATGCTGACTCTCAGTGAGACAGAGTAGATAGTATGGTTGTGGACCTGTTCATTTTAACATTGTAAAATCTAGTCAGATTTTAATATTGTAAAATCTTGGGTCAAATAATTCAAAGCCTTAATGCAGATGCACTAAAATAAAGAAATGGTAAATGAATTGTTTGCATTAAAAAAGCAAGAAAATTGTACTAAATCTGAATCATGTTTCAAGCTTGTTTGCAGCAATTTTATTTTAAAATTCACTACTGTTTTTGAAGTGAGAAAATAGCCATTTAGAATTTAAATTGGGGTGGTTAGAGCCTGTAAGTCTAAATGCTGGCTCAAATTTGTTCCCCAGCTACTTATACCACTATTATTTTTGTTTGCATAATCATAAAAACCTCAACACTTGAATACATAATCTAAAAATTATATAGTAAAGCTGGTAGCCTTGAAAATGTCAATGTGATATCTGTAGATAAAAATATATATAGTGGCCTTTCAGGACTGTCACAGTAACACTTTATTTACAGAGCTAATGTTTGTCCTAAATTTTCAGGACCCTAGAAGAGAGCTTTATACAATTACTGATGTGAATTTCTCTAAAGTGTATATTTTTGTGTCCAGTTATATTATTTAAAAAAGTGTTACTTTGTAAAAATTGTACATAAAGTATTGTATAGTTTACACTGTTTTCAAATCTTGTGTGTGGTTATTGCCTAATGCTTTTTAAACTTGGAACATTCACTATGGTTAAATAAGGTCTTAAAATGTACATACTGTTAATAAAATTAAATATTTTAATGATTTTTTTTTAAAAAGTCTTGATCTATGAGTCCATATAAGGCCTGTTTTGGCTTTGTTGCCATAATCTTTACATTAACAAATCAAAATTTATCCCTTCTTAGTTTGAATCCATTTTCTTTTCCTGAATATAAAAATAATCTTGTAGGAAGACAAAAGTGAAAACATAGTATGCAAATCAACTGGAAATACTTGATTTTCTAAGCACAGATGTTGTAGATCAGTCTTATTACTTTTTAATATACTTTACATGTCATACTCCCAAAGTAATTTTAATACTTTATTAACAAAACTCAGTTCATAAAAATAACATTAAATGCAACATTTTGATTATAAAATACACATGTACAATTTTATACTTCAAAACAATTTCAAATAAAAGTTTAAGAGGTAGAGCAAAAAATAGCACACTCAGAAATCTATACATATCTATATACACCAATCTTTTGCAAGTTAATATCAGAATGAGAAACTGTTTTCCATGTGTATGTACATATGGAAAGAGATTTTTGAAAAGCCATGTTATATATCCCATCCAAACCCTGTCATAATGTTACATATATTACATAGTATTTACAAGGCTTCTTTCCAGAGTAGGAAGTGCTTTCAAGTTATTGCAACTGAGTATTCTTACTAATATAGTATATCTAAATGAGGGTAAAGAGAGTCACTGCCCAACATTAGTTACTGAATTTTCTGATTAGATCCTTCCTTTAAGGCAGCTTGCAATTGCCAGCAATTTCAAACTATAAAACTCAAGATACTGACTATATTAAAAAAACAGCAAAGGTTCTTTGTCTTACTGTGAACCCAGCAACACTGGTTATGTCATTAATTATCTTGAAATGTCTCTTTCCTCATCTATGTAATACTCTAAGAGAAGCTACTGTGTATTGGGTGGTTGTCAACAAGAAAACAAAAGGGGCTCCTATGATTCTGGGTGAAGTTTTAAAAACCACCTAATTTTTTTCCAAGGAGTTATTTCTTACTTAAACTTTTAGTAATGTGGAAGAGAAGAAAGTTGTAACAGTTGTTTTGCCTACTTTATTAAATAACCATTAAAATGAACCTATGTTTTGATATTATAAAAATACATACAATGAATAGTCATGATGCTCTAAAGATTTTGTATGGTGCCTTTTTTTTTGGGGGGGGTACTAGGGATTGAACCCAGGGGCATTCTACCTGTGAGCTATACCCCCAGCCCTATTTTTTATTTTGACCCAGGGTCTCACTGAGTCAAAATTACTGAGGGTCTTGCCAAGTTGCTGAGGCTGGTCTGGAACCTGCCAAGTATTGGGATTGCAGGCATGCGCCACCATGTCTGGCTTGTATGGTGCCAATTTTTAAAAACAAAATCCTACTGATAAAGATTTAACTACATAACAAAACTCCAAATTAAGGAGGAAAGTTGGATGAATGTAAACTTTCAGGCAGCACTAAAATCCTATAAACTCTCCATCTTAAATGACTAATCTCTACTCTACCTAATCTGGTCATGTAAATATACTGTCCAAATTGTTTTTTCTGCATAGAACTGGGGACTAAACCCAGGACCTAGGCAAGTGCTCTATCACTGAGCTATATCCCCAGCCCTTTTTATTTTTTTGAGGCAGGCTCTAAGTTCCCTCAGGCTGATCCTCTTGCCTCAGTCTCCCAAATAGCTTGGATTATGGATTATAGGCATGCACCACCACACTTATATAGGACTTTTCCCTTTAATGTAAATATCAATAATAGAGACAATCTTAGGAGATAATAATTTTCCCTCATAATTCTCAGGTGGCAAATTCAAAACATTTCACCAGTGAAAGTGACTGAATTAACTGCATTCTTTGGTTTCCTTCATACTATCACTTTCTTTTTTTTTTTTCTTTTTTTTTGCGGTACTGGGGATTGAACCCAGAGGCGTTCTACCGACATGCTACACCCCCGACCCTATTTTTTTTTATACTTTATTTTGCAGAGGGCCTTCACTAAGTAGACAGAGAGAGAGAGAGAGATATGAGGCTGGCCGTGAACCCGTATCCTCCAGTCTTCGCCTCCCAAAGTACTGGGATTACAAGCGTGCACCACCACGCCCAGCTTGTACTATCACTTTCTAAGCAGGTGTCTTTACTCAGATTTTCAAAATGATTAGAAGAATATCCCTTATAAGAATCAACTCTTTAGAACTGAATTTCTAAGAATCAGTTTAATAAAATTCATACTACTATTCTGTAAAACACCATGTTCATAGACCAAAAATTACCATTAACTCAATCTTTGCCAATCCCCAAATACAAATTCATTCCTATAAACAATCTATCATACATGATAGCAGTATTATAAAGGATCAAAATGATCTAATAGTAGCTCGAGTAAGACTTCAAACTTGCCTGTTGAGGATCTAACTTGTGTTAACATATTTTTAACCACCTGAGTTTCTAAAATGTCAATATAAAGTAGAAGATGATACTGGAATTAACTGTTTGGTAACTGCCCAGGGAAATAGGCTGAAGATTTAGAAGGGAGCACTGTAGGCTTCGAAGACACGGGCAGAGCTCCGAGAGCACTGTCTTTCTGATGGTCTGCAAATGAGGACAAAAAGATAGTTATTCAAGTCTTCATATGTTTTAATTAAACCACACTACAAAAAATCCAGTCCGGAAATGTCTTCTCACCTGAATTACCAGACAGATTCTGACTGAGTCCACGTAAAGGAATGCTGTCTTCTCTTTTCTTCAAGTATTTAGATTCTAGCCCTAAATTTTCACAACTTAAAAGAAAAATAACAATTCAATAGAAGACAAATCTGGTTTTCTCTTTGTTGGTTAATTTTTAAGGTTTAATATATATACAAACATACTAGTTGAACATCCCTAACCAAAATCCAAAATGTTCCAAAAACTAAAACTTTTTGGGTACTGACATGATGCTACAAGTGGGAAATTCTACATTTGGCCCCATTGTGATGGGTCACAGTCAAAACACAGGTGCACTTAAAATATAAAATTACCTGTAGGCCATAAATAAAAAAGATTAAATGTGTAAAGAATAAATGAATTTTCTACTTGGGAGGCTGAGACAAAAGGATCACAGATTCAAGGGCAGCCTCAGCAAGTAGTGAGATGCTTATTAACAAGACCATTTCATAATCAAAATAAAATAGGGCTAGGTGTGGCTAGGAGGTATAATGCCCCTGGGTTGAGTATCACAAAAAAATAAATAAATGAATAAATTTTGTGTTTAGAATTGGGTCCCAACTCTAAGACATCTCATTATATAGATGCAAATATTCCAAAATATGAAAAATTCTGAAATCTGAAAACTGGTCCCAACCATTTTGAATAAAGGATATCTAACCTGTACTATAATGAGGTAACTGTCTGGGGATAGAGCTCAGTGGAAGAGTCTCCCTATCATGTGCAAGGCCCTGGCTCAATTGCCAACACCACAAAACATATATACATATATTATATACATATGTACTGTATGTTATACTTTATAGCTTTAACTTGGTTCAGATCACATTCTTCACTGGTTTCTTAAGTATAATTAATTCATCTGTGCATAACCAAAGTATCCTTCTCAATAAGGAGTAAATTATAAATAAACAAAAGTAACAGCTAGGATAAAGGCTGTGGGAGAAATAAAAATTCTACAAGCACTATAAAATTTTATTTATTATTTGTGTGTGGTGCTAGGGATTGAACTTGGGGGCATTTTACCTCCGGGCTCCACCCCCAGCCTGATTTTTTATTCTTTATTTTGAAACAGGGTCTAAGTTGCGGAGGGCCTCACTAAGTAGCTGAGGCTGGCCACGAACCTGGATCCTCTGGGCTCAGCCTCCCAAGTCCTGGAATTACAAGCGTGCGCCACCACGCCCGGCTTATTTTTTATTTTGAAACAGGGTCTTGCTAAATTGTTGAGGGCCTCGCTATGTTTCTGAGGCTGGCCTCAAACCTGCGATTCTCCTGGCTTAGCCTCCCAAGTACTGGGATTACAGGTGTGAGCCACCATGCCAGGCTTACACTGTAAAATTTTAATAAAAGCACCTAAGTAACACATGATAGAAGAAAAATACATATGCCTTGAGATTATTTAATTTCTTAATTTCTATTTCATGCTACATTGAAAATGAATTAAAAATTATTTTCTTTTGACCAAAACTATTTGTTTTTTTTTGTTTGTTTTGTTTTTTTGTGGTACTCAGGATTGAAACCCAGGGCATTCTACCTCTACATTACACTCCCAGCCCTATTTTTGTTTTTTATTATTATTTTTTTTTAATTTTTTTTTTTTTTTTGCGGTACCGGAGATTGAACCCAGGGGCATTTTACCTCCGAGCTACACCCCCGGCCCTATTGTTTATACTTTATTTTGAAACCGGGTCTCTCGAAGTTGCGGAGGGCTTCACTAAGTAGCTGAGGCTGGCCGTGAACCCGGATCCTCCAGTCTCAGCCTCCCAAGTACTGGGATTACAAGCGTGCGCCACCATGCCCAGCCTTGATTTTTTATTTTGAAACAGGGTCTCATTCAGTTGCTGACACTGTCCTTGAACCTGCAATCCTCCTGTCTCAGCCTCCCAAGTAGGGATTACAGGCGTATGCCACCACGCCTGGCTCCATTTCAAAATTCTGTATTGCTTCAAAGTGATCGTTACAATGTACCATAATCATACATGATATAGTATGTATCATATTAATACATGTTACACAACAATGAATTCTGGCCAGATGACTACAAATAAGAAATATATATTAAAAAATAGACACTTCTATATTTTGCCCCATTCTACCATGCATTTCTTCTTTCTAAATCTGTACAGTGTTAACAATTTCCCTAGTAGTACCCTTGTAATAAGAAAGGATCTTGCAAAACAATATTATAATCTCAGAATTAAATGATGGTCATTTCCCAGTTTAGAAAATATATAGGTAGATAGGTATATAAAAACCCCAAATAACTTTACAGCACTCATTTTATTGTCAGCTGATGTTTGATATACTGTGAATGACTATCATATTTTTTGCTAGTAAAATTGCTCTTGGTATATATGATGAATGAAATACATAAAAATTATGGTATCCTACCATTAATTTGAATTCTAGGTACTGTGCCTTCTGAGCAAGTATGAGATTAAATACAACAAATACACATTGGAACCTCAAAGAATTCTGACCTCTTCTTTCCTTTTTAGGAAAGCTCACAAACACTATGTTAATACTTATCCTGCTGGTAGTTTCAGAAGATTCCATGAATAAAGGCTGGGGAGCTGGGATAAGAGCCCTCTGAGCTATGTTACTAATTTAGTTTGCAATATGTTGGAATAGTAACACTCATGATGAGTGTTAGTAGGCTGACTTTAAAGCCATTACATTTTAAGTAAATAAGGAGCCATAATTTTCTTTTTAAAATTACAACATGGAGACCATACAGAGAAAAGTTGTAAGAGTTGATCAAGCCTGGCACATATGTAGTCCCAGTACTTGGGAGGCTGAGACAGGAGGATAGTAGGTTCAAGGCCAGCTTCAGCAACATAGGCCCTCAACAATTTAGCAAGACCCGGTTTCAAAATAATAAATAAAATAGGGCTGGGGGTATAGCTCAAAGGTAGAATTCCCCTGGGTTCAATCCCTAGAACCACACACACACACACACACACACACACACACACACACACACACACGAAGCTTTGTCAATTAATTTTAAAAATGTAATAAAAAATTTGATTAATGTGGCCATAAGTCACTGAATCAAAAAAATTCAATACATTACAGGTGTGATGGTGCACACCTGTAATCGCACTAATTGGGAGGCGTAGACAGGAGGAATGCAGGTTCGAGGCTAGCCTCGGCAACTTACAAGAGTTCTTGTTTCAAAAGAAAAAGTAATATACGATGTAGCTTAGAGATAGAACAACCCTGGCTTCAATCCCCCAGTACTCCCCACAACACACACACATGCACAAATTTACTATGTAAAACCTGCTTAAAACCTAAAAAATAGGGCCGGGTGTGGTGGGGCATGCTTGTAATCCCAGGACTTGGGAGTCTGAGATTGGAGGATCTGGGTTCGCGGCCAGACCCAGCTACTTAGTGAGGCCCTCCGCAACTTAGTGAGACCCTGTTTCAAAATAAAGAATAAAAAATAGGGCCGGGGGTGGAGCTCAGAGGTAGAATGCCCCTGGGTTCAATCCCTAGTACCACCAAAAAAAAAAAAAGGGGGGGGAAGGAATCTCTCAGCAGGCAAAACAGAAACCACAAATGGCATTAAAATTTATTCATGTCACCGAGGGAACAATCTCGAAAACCTTTTAACTCTTATTCATCATATAACCCTAGTAGGTTAACTGGCTGGGTGTCTTAGATTACACTAGAAGCAATAAATCAGAAAAATGGAGTGCTCTCAGGGCACACATAGCCATAGGGAGAAAAGAAACCATTCACTGTGAGGAATTAAAGATTTCTAGCTGGGCGTGGTAGCGCACATTTGTAATCCCAGTACTTGGGAGGCCGAGAGAGGAGGATCCAGGTTTGCGGCCAGCCTCAGCGACTTAGTGAGGCCCTCCGCAACTTAGTGAGACCCTGTTTCAAAATAAATAATAAAAAATAGGGCTGGGGGTGGCCGGGCGTGGTGGCACACGCTTGTAATCCCAGTACTTTGGGAGGCGGAGACCGGAGGATCCGGGTTCGCGGCCAGCCTCAGCTCTCTCTCTCTCTCTCTCTCGCGCGCGCGCTCTCTCTCTCTCTCTCTCTCTACCTAGTGAGGCCCTCTGCAACTTCGTGAGACCGGGTTTCAAAATAAAGTATAAAAAATAGGGCCGGGGGCGTAGTGCGGAGGTAGAACACCCCTGCGCTCAATCCCCGGTACCGCAAAAAAAAAAAAAAATAGGGCTGGGGGTGTAGCTCGGAGGTAGAATGCCCCTGGGTTCAATCCCCGGTACTGCAAAAAAATTTCTAAGTACAGGCTCAAGAATACTTACAAGGACAATCTTCAGTTATGTAAGAAAATCTCTTAGACAAAATTTTATTATACATCTAAGAATAACCCATAGTTTATAAAAATGTATGAAAAATTACCTTTCTATAGCTGCAAGTGACTCAAGCATCTTAGAGTCTCAGATAAACAGGACAGTATAAAAGTTTTCAAGCACAGATCAAAAGTCTTTAAGATGACATTCAAAAGTGCAGGCATTTATCAATTTTATGTCAGTAGGTACTTACTTTTCCTTATCATTTGAGCAAGGCTTGCTAACAGTTGCTCCTAATTGAGCATCTCCTAGTGACGTAGTTGGCTTTGTAAACTGTAAGTTAAACTGGACCTGTGGAGAGAGAAAACATTTCATGTAACTAGGTTGTGAGAACTCAGACAGCTCTATCCTGAGTTGGGTGATTGTTTTTTCCTGATAAATCTAGACCATAAAAATATAAATTTTACCCATATTTTATGGCAAAAGTACATTCTATTGTATATTTAACCTAACCAAAAAAATAAGTTCCTGTCATATAAGGAAAATGAATAACACAAATTCTCTTAATAATTACTTTGAAATAAAAACATGAAAGCTAATACATCGATGTAAGTGTTAAAAGTAACCAAGTATGACGGGTGTGGCAGCGCACGCTTGTACTCCTAGTGCTTGGGAGGCTGAGACAGGAGGCTCGCAGGTTCGCGGCCGGCCTCAGCTACTTAGTGAGGCCCTCTGCAACTTAGTGAGACCCTGTTTCAAAATAAAGAATAAAAAATAGGACTGGGGTTGTAGCTTGGATGCACCTGGGTTCAATCCCCAGTTCCAAAAAGAAAAAAAAAATCTATATGTATCTAAAGTAAGGTCATCCAATTTTATAAGACAAACACTAAAGGGAGATAGGCTCCAATACAATACTAGTAGGGGATTTCAATATCAATAGATAGATCAGATAAAAAAGTCAATGAAGAAACAGAATTAAATTATACTGCAGATCAAATGGACTTGATAGACAATTAAAGAATATTATGGACAGAATACACATTCTTTTTTTTTTTTTTTTGCGGTACCGGGGATTGAACCCAGGGGCGTTCTACCTCCGTGCTACATCCCCGGCCCTATTTTTTTTATATTTTATTTTGAAACCGGGTCTGACGAAGTTGCGGAGGGCCTCACCAAGTAGAGAGAGAGAGAGAGAGAGAGAGACAGGGAGAGAGGGAGGGAGGGAGGGAGAGAGAGAGAGAGCTGAGGCTGGCCTCGAACCCTGATCCTGCGGTCTCCGCCTCTCAAAGTACTGGGATTACAGGCATGCACCACCACGCCCGGCCAGAATACACATTCTTTTCATCAGTACATGAAAATTTCTCTAGAAGAGACCATATAGGCCACAAAACATCTTAACAAATTCCAAACAATGAAATAATATCCTATATCTTTTCTGATTAAAATGGAATGAAACTAGAAGTAAACCATAGAAACTTAAGAAATTATATAAATATGTGGAGTGTTTGTGTGTGTGTATGTGGTGGGGAGGGTACTGGGGATTGAACATAGGAACATTCTACCCTATAGTCCTTTTTATTTTTTTTCTTTGAAACAGGGTCTCACTACCTTGCTGAGAGTATCACTACTTGCTAAGGCTGTCCTTGAACCTGCAATCCTCCTGTCTCAGCCTCACAAGTACTGGGATTACAGGCATGTACCACAACACTTTCAAATGGACAGTGGGTTGGTCATTGAGCAAAGAGAAATTTTAAAATTCCTTGAAGCAAATGAAAACAAAGCATTAAAATCTGTGGGATACAGCAAAAGTAGTGCTAAGAGGGAAGTTTATAACAATGAATGCCTACATAAAAAAAAAAATTGAATTCAAATAAGCAAGTTAATGATGCATCTCAAGGACTTAGAAAAGCAAGAATAAGCCGGGTGTGGTGGCGCACGCTTATAATCCCAGTTCTTGGGAGGTTGAGACAGGAGGATTGCAGGTTTGAGGACAGCTTCAGCAAGTAGTGAGACTCTCATCAACCTAGTGAGATCCTGTTTCAAAATAAAAATTAAAAAATAGGAGCCGGGCGTGGTGGCGCACGCTTGGAATCCCAGTACTTTGGGAGGCGGAGACCGGAGGATCCGGGTTCACGGCCAACCTCAGATCTCTCTCTCTCTCTCTGTCTCTCCCTGTCTCTCCCTGTCTCTCTCTCTCTCTCTCTCTCTCTCTCTCTCTCT
>PVJS01038254.1:0-19421 GCA_004027185.1 Glis glis
TTTTTTTTTTTTTGCGGGTACCGGGGATTGAACCCAGGGGCGTTCTACCTCCGCGCTACACCCCCAGCCCTATTTTTTATACTTTATTTTGAAACCAGGTCTCACGAAGTTGCGGAGGGCCTCACTAAGT
The DNA here is from genome assembly GCA_004027185.1 of Glis glis. NCBI lineage: Eukaryota > Metazoa > Chordata > Mammalia > Rodentia > Gliridae > Glis > Glis glis. Next base: position 131 of record PVJS01038254.1, read on the forward strand.
AGAGAGAGAGAGAGACAGGGAGAAAGAGAGAGAGAGAGCTGAGGCTGGCCGCGAACCGGGATCCTCTGGTCTCAGCCTCCCAAAGTACTGGGATTACAAGCGTGCACCACCACACCCGGCAAGTTGCTGAGAGTCTTGCTAAGTTGTTGATGTTGGCCTGGAACCAGTGAGCTTCCTGTCTCAGCCTCCCAAGTACTAGGACTATGGGTGTCCTAGTGTGTTCCAGCCAGGTGTGGTGGAGTACCCTTGTAATCCCAGTACTTGGGAGGCTGAGACAGGAGGATCGCAGGTTCAAGGACAGCCTCAGCAACTTAGTGAGGCTTTCAGCAACTTAGCGAGACCCTGTCTCCAAATAAATAAAATAGGGCTGGGGGCATGGCCCGGAGGTAGAAAACCCCTGGGTCCCACCCCAGTACCACAAAAAATAAAAATAAAAAATAATTAATCTAGTGTCCCCCCTAAGAGTCTTAGCAGATGGAACCTGGACCACTGAACCTGCTTCCAGAATGATTCCAAGTCAACAATTTCTTTCTGGTGTCTGTTAGATTTCCTTATGCCTCAGCCAGGCGTGGTGGCGCACGCTTGTAATCCCAGTACTTTGGGAGGCAGAGACCAGAGGATCTGGGTTCGCGGCCAGCCTCTCTCTCTCTCTCTCTCTCTCTCTCTCTCTCTCTCTCTTTCTCCCTGTCTCTCTCTCTGTCTCTACCTAGTGAGGCCCTCCGCAACTTCGTGAGACCCGGTTTCAGAATAAAGGATAAAAAATAGGGCCGGGGCTGTAGCACGGAGGTAAAACGCCCCTGGGTTCAATCCCTGGTACCAAAAAAAGAAAAGAAAAGAAAAGATTTCCTTATGCCTCAAATGTCTTCATACCTTACCTTCCAGGATCTGGCAGGTCTTGTCTGGTTATAAGTATAGAAGCAAACCAGGCATGGCGGTGCACACTTGTAATCCCAGTACTTGGGAGGCTGAGGCTGGAGAATTGCAGGTTTCGAGGCCAAGTTACAACTGAGTAAGCAAGTTCCTTGTTTTTGTTTGTATACTTTTTTTGTGTGTGGTACCAGGGATTGAACCCAGGGGCGTTCTACCTCCGAGCTACACCCCCGGCCCTATTTTTTTTATACTTTATTTATTTTTTATACTTTATTTTTTATACTTTATTTTGAAACCGGGTCTTATGAAGTTGCAGAGGGCCTCACTAAGTAGCTGAGGCTGGCCACGAACCCGGATCCTCCCGTCTCAGCCTCCCAAGTACTGAGATTACAAGTGTGCATCACCACACCCAGCGTATATTTGGTTTTTTGTTTTGTTTTTTTCGCGGTACCAGGGATGGAACCCAGGGGCATTCTACCTCCCAGCTACACCCCCAGGCCTATTTTTTAATTCTTTATTTTGAAACAGGGTCTCGCTAAGTTGCGGAGGGCCTCACTAAGTAGCTGAGGCTGGCAGCGAACCCAGATCCTCCTGTCTCAACCTCCCAAGTACTGGGATTTCAAGCTTTCGCCACTACGCCCAGCAGGTATATTTGTTTTTAAGCAAAGCAGCTTCTGAAGTTCGGAAGGTTTAACCTTGCCAAAGTTGGTCACAGCCTTGGCATGAGAGTCACTCCCCCTGACCTGTACTAAACCTAAATGTAAAAGTTTTGGCTGGAAACTAAAAAAAAATCAGGAATCATCTGGTCTGGCAAGAGATAAGGGCCAGGAAAGAGCAGCCAGTTTGCTCTCTCACTCCACGCAAAGCCTCTCCGGTGACTCCAATCTTTAGCTCCAGTTTAGACCACCGCACTGGATGCAGGAGGCATTGAACTGTGCCTGCTGGACTCCAAACTCCTGGGGAGGCAGAGCCTCAGGCCTGGGCATGAATTTCAAGCCTATTAGCAATGTGTGTTTACTATACCCTTTTTGCCACTTGTCTTCTATTTTTTTTTCTTTTTTGTGGTACTGGGGATTGAACCCAGAGGCATTCTATCTCTGAGCTACACCCCCAGCCCTATTTTATTTATTTATTTATTTTTTGGAAATAGGGTCTCACTAAGTTGCTAAAAGCCTCACTAAATTGCTAAGGCTAGCCTCAAACCTGAGCTCTTTCTGTCTCAGCCTCCCAAGTACTGGAATTGCAGGTGTGAGCCACAACACCAGGCTTGTCTACTAAAATTTGCCTCTTACATTTTTCTTAAAAGTTTGCACGCGTGCGTGTGTGTGTGTGTGTGTGTGTGTTGTGCTAGGGATTAAACCCAGGGCATTCTACCTCCGAACTACACCCCCAACCCTTTTTATTTTTTATTTTGAAACAAATTGCTGAGGATCTCACTAAGTTGCTGAGGCTGGCCTCGAAACCTGCAATCCTCTAGCCTCAGCCTCCCAAGTACTGGGATTATAAGTGTGCACCACCATGCCTGGATTACTTCTATACCTACAACCAGACAAGACCTGCCAGATCCTAGAAGGTAAGGTACAAAGACATTTGAGGCCTAAGGAAACCTAACAGAAAGAATTAAAATACTTTTGCTAATTTATATAGGCAGAAATATGGAGGATATATGTGGGAATGGATCAAGGGGGAATTGCATCAGAGTAGAAGGAAAATGATGGACCAGAGCCGGGTGTGGTGGCGCACGCTTGTAATCCCAGTACTTGGGAGGCTGAGACCGGAGGATCCGGGTTTGCGGCCAGCCTCAGCTACTTAGTGAGGCCCTCCACAACTTTGTGAGACCCAATTTCAAAATAAAGGATAAAAAATAGGGCCGGGGGTATAGCTCAGAGGTAGAATGCCCCTGGGTTCAATCCCCGGTACCACAAAAAAAAAAAAAAATGATGGACCAGGCCAAAATTTTCAACTGGATTTACTACACAAGGATTCTAAATTCAGTATGCTACTTCCAAAGGCAAGGCATTGTTCCACAGTTGAAATACCAGATACTTTGGAAAAAAGTATCCTAGAAGTTTATGGAGACTGAAATACTAGAGTGGATTTATCACATGAAACTTGCCCACCATCCCCTAACCTTGGCTCTCAGAAGGGTTCAAAAAACACTCGGTCACCAAGACTATGAGAAGAATATTCATGGAGGAGCCCCATGATCCTTGAAGAGCTCTCTGATGGCTGCTACGTCTGAGCCAGTGATGACAGAGGGAAACGCCACCCTGACTTCATTGGGAATGGTAAAATACCATGGTGACTGGGACCAATTGGTGGCACTTAATTGCCAAGATGACATGGCACTCGTTACCATCATGTGCAGCAGAACTATTGCAGTAATCAGAATGGTCTGTCCTCAGAGATCTTTGGCACTGTTTGTTGATGATGGGGTACCTAGAGCTGAAATACATGGGCAGTCCACTGAAGTTCTCACTTGACTTGTACAAGCCAAAAAAGCTCTAAGTCCTGTGAATAGTAGTCCATCTTGAATCACTGTAATAGGGAATATTTCAGCCTCTCAACCGGTTCCCAGATTTGAACCAGTTCACACACCCACAGTATTTGAAGGAAGGAGAAGCCAGGGCCAGTTGAGGAAGGACTCTGACACTCTTATACTATAAACCCTCCTCCTAACCTTCCCAAAGAATCGTATGGACATTTAGTAGGTTGTACATTGACTGTGCACTGAAGAAGGGGGAATAATAGAATTACTCAAGAATTACTGGCCACTGGCTCTACACTGACACTAATTCCTAGAGAGATAGGATGCCACTATGTCTGTCAGTCAGAATAAGGGCTGATGGAGAAAATGAATCATGGAGTTTTTTGTTGATGTGTGTGTGTGTGTGTGTGTGTGTGTGTGTGTGTGTGTGTGTGTGTGTGTTACTGGTGATTGATCCTGTGTTACTAGTGATTGATTCCAGGAGCATTCTACCTCTGAGCTACACCCCCAGCCCTATTTATTTGTTTATTCATTTTTGTGGTACTGGAGATGGAACCCAGGGGCATTCTACCTCTGAGCTACACCCCCAGCCCTATTTTATTCTTTATTTGGAAACAGGGTCTCACTAAGTTGCGGGAGGGCCTCACTAAGTAGCTGAGGATGGCCGCGAACCCATGATCCTCCTGTCTCAGCCTCCCAAGTACTGGGATTACAAGTGTGCACCACCACACCCAGCTCTTCAAGAAGAAGAAGGCTTGGTCCCAGTGAAGACATGTTCAGAGCTGGAGCTTTGGGGAAGTGATTGGGTTGTTGTGAGGTAGCGTTCCAATAAAGACCAATCAGACCCCCAAAGGCGTTTATTGAGAGTCTTTATTACCGACCAATCAGGACTGCACAGAGCATAAGACCCAACGGCAGTGCCCAGCTGTCTCAGAGCCCTCCTTATATACAGGAGAGCCACAAGCCAGGGGTGTATAGTTTGGTTTCCCATAGCAGGTTCCCAGGGCAGGGGTCCCAAGGGTTACTTCCAGCAGTAGAGCAAGCAGGTATAATGAGCGTACAAAAGCAAGAACATATGCTGTTAGCGATGACAATGCAACAATAACAGTAACACACTGTTGTTACCCATGACCCGCCAACATCCTGGTTTGATTTTTCCATGGCCAACTTCCCTGTTTTAAGGCCAGGTTGGGGTCAGTGTGAGTAACGATAGGGAGTCACTCTAGCTAACAAGTTACTCTGGTTAACAAGCTCTGACTACACATCATCACAGGGTCATGAAGGTTCTGACTTATCAATGCATTAATCCATTAAGGGATTTATAGAGCCGGGTGTGGTGGCACAGGTTTGTAATCCCAGTACTTGGGAGGCGGAGACCAGAGGATCCGGGTTCATGGCCAGCCTCAGCTACTTAGTGAGGCCCTCCACAACTTCGTGAGACCCGGTTTCAAAATAAAGGATAAAAAATAGGGCCGGGGGTGTAGCTTGGAGGTAAAACGCCCCTGGGTTCAATCCCCAGTACCGCAAAAAAAAAAAAAAAAGGATTTATACTTGAATGGCCTCTTTCTGAGGCAGTGATGACGATAGGAGGTGGGGCCTCGTTGTGGGAGTGGGTCCTTGGGGACTCTATGTTGTTCTCAGCCCCTTCCTCTCTTTCAGCTTCCTGGCTACCATGAGCTTTCCTCTTCCACACCTTCAGCCATGATGGTCTGTCTTACTTCAGGCCCAAAGTGATGAAGCCAGCAACCATGGACTAAAACCTGTGAAACTGAGCCAAAACAAATCCTTCCTTAACTTTAAGTTGTTTTTTTTTTCAGGTAATTTGTCACAGCGATGAAAAGGTGATGAACACAACAGGTTATCGTGTCTTTAGCCTCACCAAGGGTTGGCAGGAGTTGGCTGTAAAAGGTTAGATAATAAATAATATAGACTTCGTTGTCTATAAAAGTTCTCTGCAAAAGTAAATATCATAGACCTGGTGAGCTAACTATTGTCACAACCATTCAACTCTACATCCGGGCATAGTGGTGCACGCTTGTAATCCCAGTACTTGGGAGGCTGAGACCAGAGGATCCAGGTTCACGGCCAGCCTCAGCTACTTAGTGAGGCCCCCCGCAACTTAGTGAGACCCTGTTTCAAAATAAAGAACAAAAAATAGGGCTGGGGTGTAGCTCGGAGGTAGAATACCCCCTGGGTTCATTCCCAGTACTGCAAAACAAAACAAAAAAAGCAATTCTACTTTTGTAGTATAAAAGTAGCCACAAGCAATACCTAAACAATAGGCTGTGATATGTGTGCATGTGCATGTGTGTGTTACTGGAAATTGAACCCGTGGGTGCTCTACCTCTGAGCTATATCCCCTGCCTTATTTTATGTTTTGTTTCAAAACAGAGTCACACTAAATTATGGTTCACTGATCTCAAACCTGTCTCAGCTGTTGATCCTCCTGTCTCAGCCTCTTAAGTACTGGGATTATGTCAAGGGCCGTTTTAGAATGCACACTGAGATTATCATCTTGGACCAGCTCAGTATGAATACACAATATTTGGCTGGGTGGGATCTGTCTGCAAGTAGACACATTCCAAGTAATCTTTAAGGTGCGGTCTTTGATGTCCTCTCCACCCAGTAATGTCTAATCCCTCCTTCCTCCAAGCTTGTCATATGTCTGCCTCACTGACCTTTATTGTAACTCGTGACAATAGTTGGGTTTCTGTGTTTGATTAACTTTTATGGTGCCTTGTCTAAAGTTTCTATAAAAGCAAGGTGCTGGCTATAGATGGAAAGGAGAATTTGTCATCTCTATCTCCTCCCTGACCTCCCAATTATTAAATTCTCTCCAAATTATTACATCAGACTTCGTATCGTTTTCGTGCGAGAAGACTATTGATCAGGAAGCTGCCTGGTGCAGCGACCTTCCGTGGCAGGAACCATGGAATAGTTTTTGGGGAGCTGCCTGAAGCAGCAACCTTCTGGGGTGGGACTACAGAGCAAGTAGTGTCTGCCAGAGCACCCAATAGGATTACAGGCATGTGCCACCATGCTCAGCTAGGTGTGACTGAATGTTAATAAAACTTTATAAAAACAAGGACTGAGTTATACATGGCCTCTGTACATGTATAGTTTGCCAACCCCTGTATTATGGCAATAATTCTTCTCTTTATACTATATAGTATCAATGTCTTCAGTTCATCTTTAGCACTTAAAGGTTTTGTTCTTTCTTAGCTCAGAGGGAGAATGACCCTGATTTCAATCCCCAGTAACACACACACACACACACACACACACACACACACACCCCTGTACCAGCTATGGAAGAAGAGCAGTAAGGAAGCTTTGGATATAAGGAGTCTTAGATTGCAGCTCAGGTTTGGTCACAATTTAGCTGGGCTGGTGCAGAGGTCCTAAGCAAAGATTTTCCTCTGGAGGCTACAGGTGAGCACGAGAGCTCTCCTGGCACTCAGTTAATGTGTGGGAGCATCCTGGAGAAGCAGGGATGCCATGGAAGGGGCAATGGGTGGCAGTTAAGTGAGTCAGCTCTGCTCCTAGAACAGGCTCTCTTGAAGATCATCGTTATTTTCTTGAAGATCATCGTTATTCAGTCTTGCACCATACAAAGCCATTTCTCTACATGTATTTGGGGAGCAACTCACCTTGTTTCCCAAGGGCCTCTCAAAGGGGAATTTAGAAAAAGTTGATGGGGGAAACTACAGCCTCTGTCTCTGCAATTAGTCTTAGGACTTAAATTGGCACTCATCCTCTTCCATCCTCTTCTCCACCATCTACTTTTTTTGGAGGGGAACTGGGGATGGAACACAGAGGCATTCTACCTCTGAGCTACACCCCTAGCCCTATTTTCTTTCTTTCTTTCTTTTTTCTTTTTGTTTTTTTTTTTTGGTGGTACCGAGGATTGAACCCAGGGGCATTCTACCTCCGGGCTCCACCCCCAGCCCTATTTTTTAATCGTCATTTTTTTATTTTTTATTTTTCTGCAGTACTGGAGATCAAACTCAGGGGCATTCTACCTTTGAGCTCCACCCCCAGCCCTATTTTTTATTCTTTATTTTGAAACAGGGTCTCACTAAGCTGCGGAGGGCCTTACTAAGTAGCTGAAGCTGGCCGCGAACCCAGATCCTACCGCCTCCGTCTCCCAAGTACTGGGATTACAAGCGTGCGCCACCACACCCGGCTCTAGTCAACTTTTAAAGGTCCTATCTCTTAATACTATTGCAATGGCAATTAAATTTAAACAAATCTTAAAGGGGACATTCAAACCACAGCAGGGAAAATATTGTGAAACACCAGAGGGAGCTTTTAATGTAGTGGTAATATTCTATTGATTGACCTGGGTAGTAGTTTCATGAATATTTGCCATAAGATAGATCATGAAGCTGTACATTCTGGCTTTGTGCACTTTTAATACATTTCATTCTCCACTTTTATAGCAGTCTTCTTCTGTTATTGAGTAGGCTTAATTTCACTTCTCAGGACCTTTACACTTGCTTTGCCTTCCGCTGGGAAAGCTGTACCTCCAGATCTTCTAAGGATTCATTTGGTAGTTTTCATCTTTGGGTTTCGATTTCCAATATCCCATTTTTATTGGGACCCAGTAGTTCTGTTTCTTCTGCCGGGGCCTCCAGCTTCCAACCTCATCCACCAGCACTTCCAGTTTTCACAGCATGTATTATCTGAAATTCTAGTTTGCTAAGCCGGGCGTGGTGGCGCACGCTTGTAATCCCAGTACTTGGGAGGCTGAGATCGGAGAATCCGGGTTCATGGCCAGCCTCAGCTACTTAGTGAGGCCCTGCGCAACTTAGTGAGACCCTGTTTCAAAATAAAAGAATAAAAAATAGGGCTGGGGGTGTAGCCCAGAGGTAGAATGCCCCTGGGTTCAATCCCCAGTACCGAAAAAAAATGAAATTCTAGTTTGCTGTTGCAGTGGTTTCCCTGTGTTTTTCGTCCATGAATTCCATGATGGCTGCACGGTCTTTGTCTAGCTTGTTCACGATGGTAATTCTAGTGTCTAACACCAGACCACACTAAAGTGCAATGAGTACATTTTTGTATTCCCAACAAGTACAGTCCCCGGCTCAGTAGCACTTAATCTCCTTCAATGATGCTCGTCTTGGGTAAGGGTAGACTCGAATGAATGCTGTAGTCACCTGAGCGCTCTCCATATAGATTATACACTTCAAAGAGTTGTTCCAAGCACGCAGCACAGCGACCGCGCGTTCTATGGATTTAACATTTAACTAAACTTAAGGGCGAGATCTTGGAAATGCCCCTTTTGGCCAGACAAATCAAGCGTCGTCCTAGCAGCAGAGGCAGGGGGCACAGGCAGCGAGTAAGCCGAAGTGTGCGACAACTTCACTACACACCCAGGACCGCCATGGGCGAGTCTCCTGACTCTTGCAGAAGCGCCTTCCGCTTCCGGTCGGGCGCTAGTCTCGCGAGATGCCGGGACTCGGTCGGCCAATCCGGAACCTCGCGCCTGCGCAGAGACGAGACGCGAGCGCCGCGTGGACGCCGCCAGCGGCCCGCGCCTGCGCCTTGGCCTCGGCCCGTGATTGGCTGCCGTCTCCGCGGGGGACGCGGCGGTAGTTCAGTTTTCACTTTCTCTCTGTTCCGACCCCCCCTTCCCTTCGACGTGAGGTTTTACTTCCGGTTGCCAGCGATCGGCTGCGAGGGAGTCGACACGTTCCTCCGGGCGTCCGGCGCTTGTTGTCGCCTGTGACCCCGCGCGGAGCTCGGGGCGCGGGGCCGGGCGCGACGTGGGGAGCGCGGCGTTCCTCCGAGAGGGGCTGATCGCGGGGCGGGGGGACCGAGACGGCGCCGAGTTTTGTGCACACTTCACTTGCCCGCTGGCCGCCAGGCCGGGGGTAAAACAGGATCGGACAGGCTGGAAAAGCATGGGAAGGAAACTGCGCAGTGCTCCCGAGTCCTCAGAGGCGGCGGCCGCACCGCAGACAGGTACACCCCTTCCCGGGTCGGGGCTCCATGGCCGCAGACTGCGGGGAGCAGAGCGGGTCCCCCGTGCGCGCACCGCTCAGTTGCCCGGGCTCCGCCGCGAGGGTCCTGGGGGGATGGCGAGGGGTGGCGGGCGCGCTCCTCTCCCCGGCTTGCAGCGCTCGGGGAGAGTGGGGCGGGAGGGGTGGTTGCTGCTCCGAGTCCTTTCTGCCTGGCCGCCTTTGAAGTGACTCGACCTTAACCGCACCTGGGCAGCCTCCTTCGGAGAGCGTATCCGTGGTACAAGTCCGTCCAGGGCTTCCACATTTCTTTCGCCTTGCATCCTTTTTGAGGCAGAAAGTCTGGGATGGCTTGAACATGGTGTTTGTGTATGCTACCAGAGGGCAGCAAGGGGATATGAAATAAGTGCTTAGCCCGGCGTGGTGGCGCACGCCTATAATCCCAGTACTTGGGAGGCTGAGGCAGGAGGATCACAGGTTCGAGGACAGCCTCAGCAAGTAGTGAGACTTAAACCTAGCGAGACCCTGTTTCAAAATTAAGAAATAAAAATAGGACTGGGGTGTAGCTCGGAAGTAGAATGCCCCCGGTTTCAATCCCCAATACCACCCACACACAAAAGTTCTTGACTGAAATCATTTCATAAGGGTTTTTATGAAGCCTGCTTCCCAAGTTTCTTTTTACAGAGACCACGGCAGTGCGGGACTTTTTGTTTGTTTGTTTTTGGCTCTGGGGATTGAACCCAGGGGCATTCTCTCTCCGAGCGACACCCCTGCCCTATTTATTTATTTATTTATTTATTTATTTATTTATTTATTTTCGAAGCAGGGTCTCGCTAACTTGCTGAGGCTGCCTTCCAACCTGGCGATTACTAGCATGCCCCACCACGCCCGGCTGTGTGACCTTTTAAAAAGTAAATAGATCTGTACTTAAGGAAGCGGCATTTAACAGCCAATTGGAGTTTTGCATGAGGAGTGTTACAATAGGTTGGCCGGTGCAACCCAGCAGTTTGTCTGAAGGCGGCACCAACCAGCACTTTCTGGGAGAAGGTGGCTGATAAACCTCGAAATTTTGAGGAAGATAGTTTGAAAATTCTCAAGTTTCTCTTAATCACCGCATGTTTGAGATCCATAAATTTAAAGCATTTTTACCTTTATTCTCCCTGTAAGGTAAAATTAGAATGGTAAAGGTTATGAAAATGTTTCCTAAACTTAAGTGTTGTACATGGTTATTACTATAATAACATTAGTGATCTGAGGACCCACATTGCTCCTCTTAAAAAGCATTAAAAGAACTAAGGGGAGCCAGACGTGGTGGCGCTTGCCTGCGATCCCAGTACTTGGGAGGCTGAGACAGGAGGATCACAGGTTGGAGGATAGCCTCAGCAACCTAGCAAGACCATGTTTCAGAACAAAAAATAAAAAAGGACTGGGAATTCAGAGGTAGAATGCCCCTGGGTTCAATCCCCAGTACCACACACACACAAAAAGAATGAAGGGATGAGTGTGTGGTAGTCAATATTGTAGAATTTGAGACTGGTGGTAATTCTACCTAGGAGATTATGACAAAGCAAATCTTTCTTGATAGTGCAAAATTAGTCTTCTGTTGAAGCACTGCCTTGTAGAAATGGCTAGCACCATATAGTATTTCTAGTACATCAATAACCAACTAGCTCAGGCCAGAAAAAATAAGAGGTGACAAAGTATTTATCCACAGTTATTTTTTTTTTTTTTCGGTACCGGGGATTGAACGCAGGGGCGTTCTACCTCCACGCTACGCCCCGGCCCTATTTTTTTTTATACTTTATTTTGAAACCGGGTCTCACGAAGTTGCAGAGGGCCTCACTAAGGAGAGAGAAAGAGAGAGAGAGAGAGACAGGGAGAGAGAGAGAGAGCGCTGAGGCTGGCTGAGGCTGGCTGCGAACCCAGATCCTCCAGTCTCTGCCTCCCAAAGTACTGGGATTACAAGCGTGCGCCACCACGCCCGGCTATCCACAGTTATTTTAAGGAATACAAATACAGAGTTTGAAATATCTTTTCAGGCCATTTGCCCAAATCTAATTCTCCTTAAAAAGAGATATATGATGAGCACTTCCTGTAGTCCAAACATGTTTGCTTAAATGAATTAAAATCTGCAAAGTTCCTAAAACCTTGTCTGATGGTATTCGTTAAATAAATATAGCATGATATCTATTAGCATAGGTACTGCATGTGTTTATCTTTTGTTTCTCTGTTGCTGGAAATTTGAGTTATTTTCATGATTTCTTTACAAGTGTTGCAGTGTTTGTTTGTTATTGTTTTGTTGCTATTATAAACACACTTCAGGTGCTCATGATGGTATCATAGAATCCACTTATAAGAATGTTGGGTAATCTGCTAAATTGCCCTCAAATAATTGTACCCTTTTAAGTTCACTCTCTTAAAAGGTATATTTTCATCTCCTTGTTAGCCAGCACTGGATGGAAACAGTATTTTCTAATCATTTTACCCATCTAGTAATTGAAAAAAAATCCCATTTTAATTTTTATCTTTATTGGCGAAAAAGAAAAGTCAAACATTTCAGCCAGGTCAAAATATCCTCACCTTATGTGTTTATTGGGTCTGAATACTCTTCTTTGAGGCATTTAGCTATTACCTTGCCATACTGTTTTAGTTATTGTAGCTTTATAATATATTTTGGTGCTTTCTTTTGAAAAAGCTCTGGGTTCTTCTTTTGCATTTTTCTTCCAGATGAAATTTAGAACCATCTCCTCAAGTTCTGTAGAAAATCTTATTGGGATATTGTTTGTGATTGCATTGAATTTATAGATTAATTTGAGAAGAGACATTCTTTTGAGTTTTTCCTTCTAGGAGAATAGGTATGTCTTCCTGTTTCTTCTTTTGAAATTTTTTTTTGTGTGAAATATGCCATTAATATGTGTTGTTTTAAAAAGGCATACCTTTGTACTTTGCTTAATAGAACACCATAGGGACCTTGAATTTTATGTTACTTATTCTCTTGCCTTTATTTGTAGTTTTGTCATTTATATGTATGTCCTTAACTAACATATTGTTTATTTTCATCTGTTTTTGAACTTTATTTAAATAGAACTATATATTCTGTGAATTACTTTTATTTATTTATCTTTTTGGTGGTACTGGGGATGGAACCCAAGGACATTCTACCTCCAAGCTACACCCCCAGATCTGTTTTATTTTATTTGGAAACAGGGTCTCACTAAGTTGCAGATGGTCTCACTAAATTGCTGAGGCTGTCCATGAACCTGCGATCCTCCTGTCTCAGCCTCCCAAGTACTGGGATTACAAGTGTGTGCCACCACGCCCACACCCGGTTGTGAATTACTTTTTTTAAGCCATATGTTTCCAATCTTCATCCATGTTGAATGTGCTGGTAGTTAAGCAATTCAGAAACTTTGTGGTCTCAGAGTTCCTTTACACTTTTTATTTTGCGGTATCGTGGATTGAACCCAGGGGCATTCTACCTCCGAGCTACACCCCCGGCCCTATTTTTTATCCTTTATTTTGAAACCGGGTCTCACGAAGTTGGGGAGGGCTTAAGTCGCTGAGGCTGGCCATGAACCCCGGATCCTCCAGTCTCCGCCTCCCAAGTATTGGGATTACAAGCGTGCGCCACCACGCCCAGCTTATTCTTTATTTTGAAACAGGGTCTCACTGTAACAGATAAACCGGGGGTGAGTTGCGTGAGAGCTGAGAGCTTAGCAGGCAGAATGCAAGAAACTTTATTGCGCTCCCGGGTGATGTCTACTGACCGGTAGGGGTCTCGGTCAGCAGTCGCGCCAGGAGAGGAAGAGAGGGCATTTTTATAGCAGGGTCTGGGGTCAGGGGTCAGTGAGGCTTCTTCTCGTGAGATGAGGCAGAACAAAGCAGGTCTTCCCATGAGATTTGAAACTTGTCGTGCTCGGGGTCTCCTGTCCCAGCTGCAGGAGCGAGGGGGAAGGGGCAGGGGATGGGGACCCGACCTAACACTCACTAAGTTGTGGAGGGCCTCACTAAGTAGCTGAGGCTGTCCGAGAACCCGGATCCTTCTGTCTCAGCCTCCCAAGTACTGGGATTACAAGCATGTGCCACCATGCCCGGCTTATTCTTTATTTTGAAACAGGGTCTCACTAAGTTGTGGAGGGCCTCACTAAGTAGCTGAGGCTGGCTGCGAACCCTGATCCTCCAGTCTCAGCCTCCCAAGTACTGGGATTACAAGCGTGCACCATCACACCCGGCTCTCCTTTACACTTTTAAAAACTACGAGGACCCCAGAGATCTTTTGTTTATGTGGATTATATTTATCGATAATTACTACATTGGCTGTTAGAACTGGCCAATTTAAAATACGTATTTATGGTACCTTTTAAAAAATAAACGTATTACATCTAATAGCATCTTAGTAACAACTACTCCCACTCCCTCAAATATTAGCAATGAGTGGCATTGCTTTAGATTTTTGTAAATATCCTTAATATCTCCTTTAATCACTAGAGTTCTACTTCAGAATTCAATCTAATGCAATATATTGTTTTGGTTGAAGTTTAGAGAGAAAATCTGGCCTCACTTAGTTAAGTTGTTGGAAAAAGGAGGGATATTTTAATTACATTTTCAGGTAGTTTTGTTCTTTGATATTCATCACCTTTGATGTAAATGTTTCTTTTTTTTTGCAGTACTGGGGATTGAACCCAGGGGCATTCTACCTCCGAGCCACACCCCCAGCCCTATTTTTTATTCTTTATTTTGAAACAGGGTCTCACTAAGTTGCAGAGGGCCTCACTAAGTAGCTGAGGCTGGCTGTGAACCTGGATCCTCCTGTCTCAGCCTCCCAAGTACTGGGATTACAAGCGTGCGCCACAATGCCTGGCTTATGTTCTTTATTTTGAAACTGGATCTCACTAAGTTGCAGAGGCCTCACTTAAGTAGCTGAGGCTGGCCACGAACTCGAATCCTCTGGTCTCAGCCTCCCAAGTACTGGGATTACAAGCGTGCGCCACCACGCCCGGCGTTCCCTGGTGGTTTTTGATGAGCAAAACATTCTTAATTTTCATGTAGTTGAATTTATTAGTTTTTTCCTTGTGAAGATACCCTTCTATAGTTTCTTCAAAAATTTTTAGATTTCTATTTTATGTTTATATAGTTGGCATCACTGGGTACAGATATACTTTAACTTTATTCTCATGTAAATAATTATAGAACTTGCCATTGAATTAATTTGGGCCTAAAGTTTTATTGGTGGCAGATGTTTGACTAGTGATTCAATTTCTTTTTTTTTTTTTTTTTTTTTTTTTTGCGGTACCGGGGATTGAACCCAGGGGCGTTCTACCTCCGAGCTACACCCCCGGCCCTATTTTTTATACTTTATTTTGAAACTGGGTCTCACGAAGTTGTGGAGGGCCTCACTAAGTAGAGAGAGAGAGAGACAGAGAGAGAGAGAGAGCTGAGGCTGGCCACGAACCTGGATCCTCCAGTCTCCGCCTCCCAAAGTACTGGGATTACAAGCATGCGCCACCACGCCCGGCTTTAGTGATTCAATTTCTTTAATGGTTTATAGGATTACTCAGACTTTTAAAAATTATGTCAGGTCAGGTTGGTATATTAGATTTTTCTAAACTCTATTTGGTCTAAATTTCTTTTGTGTGTGTGTGTATAGTACTAGGAATTGAACCCAGGGCATTATACCTCTGAGCTACATCCCTAGCCCTTTTTATTTTTTATTTTTTTGAAACAAGATCTCACTAGGTTGCCTACGGCTAAATTGCTGAGTCTGGTCTTGAACCTGCAGTCCTCCTGTCTCAGCCTCCCAAGTACCAGGATTATAGGCATGAACCACCATGCCTGGCTTTTCCATTTAGAACAATATTGGTAGATGATATTTTTATAGTTTTCTAATGTATTGGTATAAATTATTTCTGGTAATTTATAATTTTAGAAATCTTTCTCGTGTATTTGTGCTTATATCCTCTTTGTTCCCAGTATTTCTTTTTTCTTGATTATGTTTGCTAAAAGATTACTTATTTCATTATTAGTCTTTTCACAGAACCAGCTTTTGCTTTTATTGACTTAGCTGATTTGGATTTTTTAAAAAATTGGTTTCTTTTTTTAATTACTGCTTTTCTCATAAGAAATGTGTCTGGGGTGTACTTTTTGTTTATCCCTAATACGATTTAATAGCATTTAATTGGAGAACTAAATCTCTTGGTAATAGTCTATTTTCTCTTCCTTGATATGGCAAAATAGACCCTGTTTAGAACCTTTGTACACCTGCTCCCTCATTAGGGAAAGGAATGTTTAAGACCCCAATTACTGAGGCCAATTTGACATTTGAGGCACCTACTTCACTCCTGTGAAAGTCTGCTACTTAGCTGTGCCCAGGACATTTGGGATGGGATATATCTAGGGGTGGTGTCAATAAAAAATTTTATTTGTCCGATCACCTACTCTATGGTCATATAGAGTAATCAAGAAAATCCTAGTCGGGTGCAGTGGCACATGCCTGTTAATTACAGTACTTGGGAGGCTGAAACAGGAGGATCACAGGTTTGAGGCCAGAGTGCAGTAACTTAGGGAGACCTTGTTTAAAAAAAAAAAAACTTAAAAAGGCTGAAGGTATAGATCAATGGTAGAATGCCACTGAGTTCAATCCCCAGTACTGCAAAAAAGAAAAAAAAAGAAGCTAGGCGTGGTGGTGTACGCTTGTAATCCCAGTACTTGGGAGGCTGAGACAGGAGGATCGCAGGTTCAGGGACAGCCTCAGCAACTTAGCGAGGCTGTTTCAAAATAAAAAATAAAATAGGGCTGGGGGTGTAGCTCAGAGGCCGAATGCCCCCTGAGTTCAGTCCCCAGTACCACAAAGAAAAAAAAGCGAGCGAGAGAATCTAATGGTGGGTCTTAAAATATAATTGTTCCTGAGAGAAACTTATTCTTGGGATTTTCTTATAAGAGAAACAAAACCACTTAGCAATATTTTTATAATTAGCAAAGAATTTGATGCAACTACTTTATTAAAAGTGGATAAATTAAGCTGGACGTGGTGACACACGCTTGTAATCCCAGTACTTGGGAGACTGAGACTGGAGGATCGCAGGTTCGAGGCCAGCCTCAGCTACTTAGTGAGGCCCTCTGCAACTTAGTGAGACCCGGTTTCAAAATAAAGGATAAAAAATAGGGCTGGGGGTGTAGCTCCGAGGTAGAATGCCCCTGGGTTCAATCCCTGGTACTGCAAAAAAAAAAAAAACCCACATTCAATAAGCCCTTTGTATTTACTTATTTATTTGTTTATTTACTTTGTGGTACTGGGAATTGACCCAGGGGAGTTCTACCTCTGAGCCACACCCCCAGCCCTATTTTATTTTTTAGTTTGAAACAGGGTCATGCTAGGTTTCTGAGAGTCTTGCTATGTCGTTGAGGCTGACCTCAAACCTGTGATCCTCCTGTCTCAGCCTCCCAAGTACTGGGATTACAAGCGTGGGCCACCATGCCCGCCGGCCCTTTATTTTTGAAAAGTAAAAGGTGAAACCCCATCCCAGCAAGGCCGGGTGGACGGCAGTGGGATCTGACCTGGAGTAACTTGAGCGGGCCGCGTCCTTCGAGGGCTCAGCTCGGCCCAGCTCGCGGCCGCCCCCGTTGACGCCCCAGCCGGACCCCTGGCCCCGGCCCCGGCCTGGCCGCTGGCCTCCCTCCCTCCGCGGAGGCTGGAGGCCGGAGGGGCCCAGAGCGCAGCCCCTGCCCGGCGGGAGGCGGGGGGGAGGCCGGGGCGCCATGAGGTGAGGAGGGGTGCGGGGTGCGAGTGCGGGGGGCCGGCTCTGCGGTTTCCCCTCTCGAGGTGGGGTGCGGGTGTAGAGAGGCTGTGGGGGGCCGAGTCGGGATGGGCGCCGAGGCCAGACCCACAGACGCGGCTGATGCTCAGTCCTCCGCCCGCTGCGTGTGGGCCCAGGAGAGCTGGTGGACACGGTGCCACATCTGTGAACGTAGAGCGTGGTCCCGATGGGCTGTGCACCCCAGAACAGGAGTGATCATGACTTCAGAAGACACACGAGTCTTTAAATGTCTATGGGATTGTACTTTCTCATTCTGAATTATTTAAAGCTCTTTAGTAGGGATGCTTTGTTTTATGGGTCTCTTTTTTTTCTTTTTTGGGGGTGGGTACTGGGAATTGAACCCAGGGACATTGTATTTCTGAGCTACACTCCCAGACCTTTTTATTATTTTGGGGGTTCTTTTTATCTATTCTATTTTATCCTAAGTGTGTTGACTCATCAGTCCCAGTTTAGTTGCAAGGAGTTTGGGGAGACATATATTTAGATGAGGTCCTAGGACTAAAAGTAGAGGCAGGGTGCATTTTTTTCCTCTTGCCCTTTTGTAAAAAATTTTCCCCAGAATTCTGGCTGTAGATGTTCGTTTACCTCTCCTTGTCCAGAATTTAGTCTCATGTTTATTCCTAAAACAACCGCTAGCCAAAGGGAATGTAATTAAAATTCTCTCTCTCTCTCTGTGAAACATTCTCTCTCTCTCTCTCTCTCTCTCTCTCTCTGAAACCTTCTGAAATATGGGTTCGCCCATATCTTAGAAAAATTGTAGTTTTGGGAAAGAGAAGAAAAAGGAGCACAGCTGTTGGGAAGGCAGTTGACAATATTGTCACACCAAAGTCCCAGAACAAGTTAGTAGTAGAGCCTGCACTAGAATCCTGGTCCTAATTTCTTCCTGTTGATATGATGAATAGCCTTATTTGCTTGATTAATTGATATAATCCATATTGATGCTTTTACTAATGGATCTTCCATATATTCCAATTTTACCTTATATCTTTTTGGATAAAAAGTATGCTGTGCATGTCATTTTTTTTGTAAAGTATATTGAAATCTTCAGTCGGGCATGGTGGTGCACTCTTGTAATCCCAGTACTTGGGAGGTGGAGACTGGAGGATCTGGGTTCGTGGCCAGCCTCAGCTACTTACCAGCCCTCCGCAACTTCGTGAGACCCGGTTTCAAAATAAAGGATAAAAAATAGGGCCGGGGGTGTAGCTCGGAGGTAGAATGCCTCTGGGCTCAATCCTCGGTACCGCAAAAAAAAAAAAAGAAATCTTCAAATAATTATTTAGAAAACAGTACTGTGAAGCTCGTGATAAAACCTGAAAGCTTTTATGTCTCTTTCTTTGCTCTTAATCTCCTCCCTTCTTCTTACCCTAATCAGTCATACTAAACTATTTGCATTTCTTTTAGTGTATCATCTCCTGTACCTCTGTGCAATTGCTCATCCCGTTTCTACTATTTAGAAAACACACACATTGGTTCATCCCTTTTGACTTTCTTATCGTTTAAATATCTCATACTTCATGTATTAATGCTTCTAGGAGACCTTTCTTGACATAGCTCCATTCTATCATGTTCTAGATACACCTACACACTTGAGGTTCTGCCTTCTCTGAACATGTCTTCCTTTTGTAGTCTGAGCTCTTTTAACCTGTTTATCTATACAATAGAAACTGTTTCTCATTCATTTTGATAAATAGAAGATATGGCATAATACTGGATTCATAATAGTTACCATTAATAGTTTTGTTTAATGAATTACATTACTAATGGGGTGAGGAGTGATTTTTATTTTTATTTATTTATTTATTTATTTATTTATTTATTTATTTATTTATTTATTTTGTGGTACTGGGGATTGAACCCAGGGGCATTCTACCTCCAAGCTACACCCCCAGCCCTATTTTTTATTCTTTATCTTGAAACAAGGTCTCGCTAAGTTGCGGAGGGCCTAAGTAGCTGAGGCTAGCCGCGAACCTGCGATCCTCCGGTCTCTGCCTCCCAAGTACTGGGATTACAAGCGTGCACCACCACGCCTGGCTTGAGGAGTGATTTTTAAGTTTATTCTACTTGACTTTGTTATTTTCAACCAAGTAGAGTAAAGATGTGGTTCTATGATCTCTGCTCTTCTTTTTTTTTTTTTTTTTTTTTTTTTTTTTTTTTTT
>PVJS01038255.1:0-19502 GCA_004027185.1 Glis glis
GAGAGAGAGACAGGGAGAGAGAGAGAGAGAGAGAGAGAGAGACAGGGAGAGAGACAGAGAGAGAACTGAGGCTGGCTGCGAACCCGGATCCTCCGGTCTTCACCTCCCAAAGTACTGAGATTACAAGCGTGTGCCACCACGCCCGGCCACAAGGAAACTTTGAACTTCCTCACACCAACCTGAGTGGGGTTTGCTCTCCTTGGAATGGAAATAGTCCTGATGATTATACAAATTACGTCCTCACAAACGGTGTCCTAATCATTCAGAGTTCCATTCGGGGGGTTAAAAATGCAAACACGAATGTCCATGACATTTGAGATCTGTCCTGTTGTTCTACGGAAGGATTTTATAGCCAGGATTCGTTAGTATAACTCGCCACAGCTTTTCATTAACCGGAGCCTACTCTAAATTAGTATCATCATTAAAGAAGCCATATGACAAGAATGAGGTTTCTCCAAACATTTTTTTTTCACTAAAAAAGCAACTCAAGTGTCTGCCAGTATCCTGTCATTGCTTATGTAACACTTTAAATTACTGCAAAGTCATTTCTCTTTCATCTCCCATACTTCAAGTGCTCAGCCATCAGGAACTCCGTGTGGGGAGCTACAGGAAGATGACAGCTGAAACAGGAGAGGACAGAGCTGTGTGGTCCCCAGTCCTTTTGCAAATAGGCGCTTCATAGCTTTGAGTCAGAGTGAGACAGGACTTTAAGTTGACTTATGAGCGTGGCTTTGAACTTAGGTGGGATGGTCAGCACAGGAGGGGACAGGCCAGCTGGGAGACTTTTGGGGGTCCCTCAGCAATCTTGTCTCCATAGACTCCTCCCACCATCATATCAATATTAAAAAGTATTCTCTCTATTATTTTAACGACTTAGCACTTATTTTTTTTCTACGTTAGGCCAAATCAAATAGATTTCTATGGGTCCTAAAACTTTCATTGTTTTTGTATGTGGGGAAAAAATAAAACTTTTCCTTGACCTTGAAAATTCCTTTCTCCCCCCCCCCCAATTTTAGAAGACATTAAGGTGTTTTTTAAACGCCCCTACAAGTTTTGTGGGCCCCGGGCATGTGGTACCAAATGGAGGGGTAGGGGCCTGGGGAGGGCGTCTGGGGAATTCCTGTCTTGCTTTGCTTTGTTTCACACACAGAAATGCTTTTTATCTTTCATCAGAAGTTTAATTTTAGATGGAGATCTTGGATAATTGTTTTGTGACCTCCGGCAAGTTACTTAAAGTCTCTGGGTCTGTTTCCTCATATGTAAATTGGGCATAATAATAATCCCGAGCTCATAGGGTTACTGGGAGGATTAAGTGACTCAATTCAAGTAATGTGCTTAGAAGAATCTGGCAAACATAGCAAATCACTCAATAAATACCAGCTCCTAATACTACTACTGCTGCTGTTTTTATTATTTCCAGACGGATTCTCTGAGAGCGTAATTATCCATTTGTGTTCTCCTTCTTTTCTTTCTCTCTCTCTTAATTACCAAAGACATACTTCTTATGAAAAACCGGAACACTGCAGAAATATTTAAAGTAGAAGCCCAATTTTCACATCCCTCAGACATCCCACTACCCAGCAGTAAGCTCTGTTAAGAGTCTTGGCACGAACACGCACGCACCCACACACGCATACACACGTGTGCACACTTTTTAATTGAGGTCATAACTATATCATAGCAACTCACTTCTTTTTTTCTTAACTTTACATTTAGGCAATGTTGCCACGTTAGAATACATTTGCAAAGAAGTCAAGCATGGTTGGCGCACATCTGTAATCTTAGTACTTGGGAAGCTGAGCTAGTAGGATCACAGGGTGGAGGCCAGCTTCAGCAACTTAGACCCTAAGCAACTTAGCGAGACCCTGTTTCAAAATTAAAAATAAAAAGGGCTGGGGGTGCAGCTCGGAGGTAGAATGCCCCTGGGTTCAATCCCCAGTACCAAAAAAAAAATTATATATATAAATATGTATAATATATTCTTATATATTATGTAATTATTATGTTATATAATTATAACAATATACAAATTATATATTGTAATATATACAAATTATATATTGTAATATATAAAAAGTATATATTATATAATTATAGCAATATACAAATTATATATTATATAGAATGTATTTTATATAGAATATGTATTATAAATACATATATAAATATATATATATTTTTTTGTATTTGCAGAGGGCTGCTTCCTGCCTTTCCTAGGTGGTCCCCTCTGCCTAGGAAATGGGTCCTTCCACTCTCTGGGAAGAATGGAGTGGTCACCCTCTCTGTCCCCTCCCTGGGGAGAGCTTTCTGCCCAGCAGGGGCCACGTGTTCAAGGCTGACATCCAACTGTTCCATCTCCATGTTCTTCCACGCATACACTTTTTTTTCCTTCAAGTTACTGGAAAGGGCAGAGGGAGCATTAGGAAGCCCTCTTCGGCTCAGCTTCAAGGCGGTGGGTTCCGCGCAGAGCTGCTGTTGCGACTCCATCCTGACTCAGGGATTCATGTTGGGACTGGTTGGAACCAAGACGGAGGGCTTTCTGGTTAGCACCTCGACACCTCCATTGAATAGCGCTGCCTAGCAGGATTTTTTGGGTGACTAGATATTATTGACCTATCTTTATTTATTTACCTAGACCCTACTGATGGGCTGTTAAATGGTCTCCAAGATTCCATTGCGCCATAACCCTATTTATCCGGGTTAATAGTTCTTCCTACAAAGCACTGACCCAAGGATTAGGCGAGAAAGACGGGCAAAGGCCTGGCAGAGAGGAAGTAGCGGCAGACACGAGGTCCCCATCGTCACCCTTTCTGTATCTACCAAAGGGAGAGAAAGCCCAGGGCAAAGGACAGTACCCAGGTGGTGTGGACCCTGCTCCCTAGCACCGCTGGTGAGCCGGTGGATAGAAAACGCACTAGGTAGGCCGGGTGTTGTGGTGCGCGCTTGTAATCCCAGTACTTTGGGAGGCGGAGACCGGAGGATCCGGGTTCGCGGTCAGCCTCAGCTCACTCTCTCTCTCTCTCTCTCTCTTTCTTTCTGTCTCTCTCTCTCTCTCTCTCTCTCTCTCTCTACTTAGTGAGGCTCTCCACAACTTCATGAGACCCGGTTTCAAAATAAAGTATAAAAAATAGGGCCGGGGGCGTAGCGCAGAGGTAGAATGCCCCTGGGTTCAATCCCCGGTACTGCAAAAAAAAAAAAAAAAAAAAGAAAACGCACTAGGTGATCTGCATCTTCATTCTGGTGCAAGGCTGCAGTTTTTGTTTTTGTCTTTGCAGTAAGCTACACTCAAAGCCCTATTTTATTTTATTTTTTAAATTTTTTGAAATTGAAATAGGGTCTCACTAAGTTGCAGAGGGTCTCACTAAGTGGCTGAGGTGGGCTGCGAACTTGCGATCCTCCTGTCTCAGCCTTCCAAGCACTGGGATGACAGGTGTGCGCCACCACTCCGGGGAGGTTGCATTTTTTTAAACCAAGCATTTACATTTTCTGTAAATGTTGGTCTTAGGGCTCACACGGTTCCCTGCTAGCGATCGGGGAAATGGGTGCATATTCCCCTCTCGTCAGTTTGTATTTCTCAAGGGACTGGGATATTCGCATCTGTGTGGCTTCGTTGATATTTTTGACTTGATTCCCAAGCAAAGAATAACAAGGACAATTAGAAGAGCTACAGCCTAGAATCTGGGGTCTGGAGGGCATTTCAGAATTTAACTCATAAAAGTGGGTTCAGGGCGCTCGCATTGAAATATGGGGCAGTGGGCAAAGCCAGGAGTCAGAGGCCCCTGTGTGCGTTTGCGTACCCAGTAGATTCACAATGAGTCCAGCTCAGGCCGCTGACAGCGTGTCCCCTCTACTGACTTCAAGTTTCAGGAACCTCATTTACAGCTTCCCGCCACCAAACTTCAGGACTTCAGAGCCCACCTGATTTAAGGGCCCTGACACTCCCTCTCAATTTTTTTTTTTTGGTACTGGGGATTGAACCTAGAGGCATTCTACCTCCGGGCTACACACCTACCCGATTTTATTCTTATTTGGAAACAGGGTCTCACTAGGTTGCTGAGAGTCTCACTAAATTGCCGAGGCTGGCTTCGAACCTGCGATCCTCCTGTCTCAGCCTCCCAAGTACTGGGATTACAAGTGTGTGCCACCGTGCCCAGCTCCCTCTTGATTTTTAACAATGGCAAAATAAGACGTGGAACCCCCAGAAAGGCTGCGCTCTGTGAGTTCTCTGATCCCATTACCGGGGTGCATAGATTTCTCAGCCACGCTGGCTGCCGGCCAATTTCACTTTTCTTCCTTCTTCCGGCCTCTGTGAGGGCAGTAGCCAGCCGACCCAGAGCGCTTGAATTTCAAACAGGGCAGGCTGCAAGAGGAACAACTGTATGTTTATTAGGGCATCATTATCCCTGTGAACTGCATCATTTATATCCCTGGGAAGAGACCAGGCCAGGTCAGGAGCAACAGTTTGAGTCAATAATTTGTCAGGTTGGAGCAGGTGGGAAGGGGTGGCCTAAGAAATCATCCGAAAGGCATTGCAAACTGAAATGGATGGAGGTGGAGGAGTAATAAGAAAGTGATCAGTGAATCTGGAAACAAGGGCAGATAAATCAAACCGCGCTAGGTGGATGGGAGCACAGTTGGAGAGATTCAAATGAGCCAGCCCCGCACCTTGTCAACGCAAGGTTAGGCGCGCGCCCTGTCACCGTGCTCCACCAGGGCCGGAGAAGTGCCCGCCAGCAAATGAATCTTTCCAGAGAGCTGGGAGCTGGAGCGCCGGAGATTTCCTAGAGAGTATCAATTTGGATTATAAAAATCCCAAGGTCTCATGCACTGACAGTGTGAAAGGTAGAAAAATGGAGCTGGCTTCTTATGACCGCCACTACCCGCCGAGTGCTTGATACTCTTCAGATGCGTGCACATTCACGAAGGGTGTGCAGTGTTCAAAACAGCAATGAGACAAAAGACCCGGCTGCAGGGCCTTGAAGAGAGAAGCATTTCAGCCAAATACCCGTGACCTTGGGGACTCGTCGGGAAAATATTTCCCTCTCTCTATTTGTCTTAACTCTTTGACAAAGTTTAGTCGTGAGTGTTGGGGTAAGAAAATAAAAAAAGAAAGGCAAGGGCTGAGAAAAATAAGATATCGCCATCATCATCATCATCATCATCATCATCATCATCGTGAATAATAATAATAGCGATTGCTGTATGCGAGGACCTGGAGTGTTCCAAGGACCGTGCTGGTGTTTTTAGACACTGACCGCTTGTCATCCCTGCAGGAACCACTTGAGGCGGTTGGTGCTCACTTTACTTTTCAGATGAGGAAACAAAGCCTCCAAAATGTAAATGCCTTGGCCAGAATTGCACCCCAGAAATGATGCCAGCAGCATGTGCGGTGAGGACTCTCCGAACCCCAAGCTCACACTGATCTCCCTGCCTTCTACAACCGGTACTTACTGACTATGTTTTGGAAGCAGTGATGGATTGAGAAGGAGCAAGATGGGTATCCATTCGCAGGGACCCATAGCCATGAGTTTATTGCATACGAGTATGGACAAGCATCGGGTCCAGTTGAATGTGCCTGGGTCTCATGTCTATGAAAACCCAGTAGGGCTGGGGGTACAGCTCAGTGGTAGCATGCTTGCCTAGCAGGCATGAGGACCTGGGTTCAATCCCCAGTACTGGTAAAAAAAAAATTATAAAACTCAGTAGGTAAAGGTCTAAACCTTGTCCTGCAAAATGGATAATGAGGTTCCATGTTCATGAAAGGATAAAGATCTATTTATTTATTCATTTATTTGTGGTACTGGGGATTGAACCCAGAGGCATTCTACCTTCGGGCTACACCCCCAACCCGATTTTATTACTCGTTTGGAAACAGGGTCTCACTAGGTTGATTAGAGAGTCTCACTACTTGCTGAGGCTGTCCTCGAACCTGTGATCCTTCTGTCTCAGCCTCTCAAGTACTGGGATTGCAGACGCACGCCACCATGCTGGGCATTAACTCTTTTTTTTTTGTGGTACTGGGTATTGAACCAGGGACATTCTACCTCTGAGCTGTACCCCAGCCCTATTTTATTTCTTATTTGGAAACAGGGTCTCACTAGGTTGCTGAGAGCCTTACTAAGTTGCTGAGGCTGGCTTCGAACTTGCAATCCTTCCGTCTCAGCCTCCCAAGTACTGTGATGACAGGCCTGCACCACCACACCTGGCTAGACGTAGTTCTTTTGACATAAGTATTAAAGAGAGCCAGGATAGATTTCTTAACATTTGGATCCCCCCTAGTGCATTTCAAATGTGTTTTAAGTGGCAAATACTGGATCTATGTTCCATGCAGAAAGAATATGTACATTTTGCACAAAGCAAAATACACCTGTTTGGAAATATTTTCTGTCATCTGAATTTACATGAGGCATTGTCCATGAGTGCAAAGTTTGGAGAGAAACCATAATTCCTTGGGCTGAGATGCATGCTATTTTAAGCCCAGGCACACATCTGAAGCCA
Organism: Glis glis; assembly: GCA_004027185.1. Taxonomy (NCBI): domain Eukaryota; kingdom Metazoa; phylum Chordata; class Mammalia; order Rodentia; family Gliridae; genus Glis; species Glis glis. Next base: position 6,499 of record PVJS01038255.1, read on the forward strand.
GTCACCAGCTTGCCTCAGAGTTGGCCCAATTCTCTGTGTTTTTCTTGGTTAGCAAAGTGATTAATTGCTCAGGACTGATTACCCGAAAGCCTGTGCCCAAATCCAAAATCAAATTGGTCACGTGCTAACCGTGCGGCTCTTCAGAAGTTACCTGACTTTCTAAGCCTCGATGGTCTCATCTGTAAAAAGGTAATGATAATAAGGGCCTCAAAGAGTTATTTTGAGGATTAAACAAAAGGAAGCTTAAAAAAAGACTTTGTGCAGTTTTTCTATGTCCAGTGCCCAGGAAATGGTGGCTGTGATTATTATTATATCTCTGTTGTAGAAATTGGCCAGGTCCTGCAGGCCTTAAGAAGGGCTATCTAATAGAATTTTATTATATTTAATAGAATATTATGTAATTTTATTTTATTCTCTTCTATTTTTTTGGATGTCCATAATTTTCAATAGTCCAGCAGTTACATTAAAAAATTAAAAGCAAATGAATGAAATTAATTTTGGTAATATATGTTACTTCCCTAATATATACAAAATATTATCATATCAGCGTAGAGTAAATAGAAAATGAATGAGATATTTTACATTCTGTTTTCTGGACTAAGCCTTTCAATCAGCCTGTGCTTTATACCTGCAACACATCATGGCTTGGACTGGCCACGTTTCACGTGCTCTGCAGCCCCACGTGGCCCATGGCTACATCACTGGACCTTGCAGACCCAGAGAGTGAGACGAAGTCCCCAATGCAGAATTAATATTGGATTCAGTGTCTAGATGGATTTGGTTGGGGCATACAGTTAACACAGATGAACCACCAACACTTAAAAATCAGGAGAGTTCATCTACACATTCAGTTTCCAGTTCCTCTTGGTTAAGACTAAATCCTACCACAAGACCACGCTGCCCGGAGCTGAGGGCCTGGTGGGGGTGGGGATGGAGGCTGGAGGTCTGCCCGCATCCTTTGTGCTCATATCTCACATCTGCTCACTTTGCTTATCTACCACACCTGCCTGGCCCTGGCAGACCTGAGTTTGAGACACCTATCAACGAATCTTCCAAACCAGAGGCTAACATTTGGTTCTGCTCAGACCCAGTTCCCTACCGTGCACCTCTGAACGTCCTTTGTCCTCTCCTTAAAGGCGAGTTCTGCCCATGGCTTCAAGGAAGGGAGAAGCTAAAGTTATGTAAGAACAGTGACAGCTCAGAACACGATGATGATTCATATCCCAAAGGATGGAAAAGACCAACAGCTCGTATTGTGTCCCTTCATCTGCCCACGTCTGCCCACGTCTGACTCATCTGCAGGGGCTTTGTGTGCAGCTGCGTGGTGGACAAGGGGCAGGGCAGAATGAAGAGAGGGAGTGGCCCATTCCTCTGCAGAAATAAAAAAGCCCCTTGTCCCTCCCTCCTGAGGCTGGAGGTATTACAAGCTACATTGCACATCAAAACCCAAAGCCTAAAGCCATCAAGAGAGCAGTTACATCTTGTTAGCTTCTCTTGCTAAAGTTGGCTTCTGTTCATAGGATAGAAGCACCCTGGGCGCCTGGGATAGAGGTAAGATGGTAATGAATTCCAGACAAAGAGAGCGGATGGTTCTGAAATGTGTCTTTTGCCTATGCTGTAGTCATTCGGACATGTCACTTAATCCCCTTCAGCCTCATTCATGTTCCTGTCTATAAAATGGGTTGAGTGACGGTGCCTGTTTCTTTAAGCTTCTGCAAAGATGGCGATAATAGATATAAAGTCACAAGCTCAGTGTCCAATGTATAGCAAGTGCTCAATAAATGTTAATGATGATTAAGAAGACATATAAAGTTATTAATAATATCCACATAGCTCCGCTGCAGAGAATCATGTACCAACTCGCAAAGTCTTTGTGTCTCGATGAATTCCTTTTGTGCAGTAGATTCCAAAGCACTTAGCTAACACGATGTCTTAAATTTCATTTAGAGAAAGAGATACCCAGGATATTAAGTTCCTCTCTTATAATGGTGAAGCAAAGGTGTAGTGAGACTATAATTATAAAATCAAAGCCAGCAGGTATTCATTGAAGTTTTACAATGCTCCGATCACCGAGGTAGGTGGCGGGTAAAAGGGATAGCAGCCACTGCCTTTGTCCTCAGGGGCAAAAAACTAGTTATGGAGAAGATTAAACAGACATATGACAACAGTCTGTCACCATTTTTTTCTGTTTCCACTCTGTCCACATGAGCAACATAGATACAGAAGTAATCTCTCTCCTTACTTCCCCCATCCAGCGGTTCTCAATCAGGGGACATTTGGCAACATCTGGACATATTTTTGATTGTTGCAACTTGCAATGGGAGGAAACGCTACAGATATCTGGTGGGTCGAGGTCAGGGTTGCTGCATAGCACAGCTGCTCATAGAAAAGAAAATTTCTGGTTTAAAATGGAAGAGTGCAGCCGGGCATGTTGACTTATGCTTATAATCCCAGTACTTGAAAGGCTGAGATGGGAAAATTGCAGGTTCAAGGTCAGCCTCAGCAACTTAGCAAGACATAAACTAGGGCCAGGGGTATAGCTTGGAGGTAGAACACCCCTGCATTCAATCCCCACTACAAAAAAAAAAATTAGCCACCAATATGTTTAAGTTTAGGCCTTGAGACAATTGAGGACCCTGTATGGCACTGAACCCCAACGTTTAATGCAAGTCAGGATAAGCCAGCACCGGCTCAGCCCCTAACCACCGAATTTGGGTCAAGTCTTAGAAGTTCCTCTGGGCTTATTATCTTAAAAGTAAAATAAGGGGTTCGGGCTGGGCTGAATAATTTCCAATATGCTTTCTAGCTTTAAAAAATAATAAAATCAAGGCTGGGTGTGGTGGCGCACGCTTGTAATCCCAGTACTTGGGAGGCTGAGACAGGAGGATCTGGGTTTGCGGCCAGCCTCAGCTACTTAGTGAGGCCCTCCGCAACTTAGTGAGACCCAGTTACAAAATAAAGAATAAAAAATAGGCCTGGGGGTGTAGCTTGGAGGTAGAATGCCCCTGGGTTCAATCCCCAGTGCCAAAAATAAATAAATAAATAAATAAATAAATAAATAAAATAAAATCAAGGTAACACATATGAGTTTAATACCCTTCACTTTAACCAAAATTCCCTGTTAGTCTCGGCTCAGACCACTGGGATCTGACTTGTGGCTCCTTCCCTTATCAGCTATGTGACCCTGGGAACTCACTTACTCCTCTGAGCCACGATTTCCCTAACTGCATGGTGGAAGAGGCTCATCTGTCTCCCAGGGTGTTTTGAGGATCCCGTGTGATAATGTGGACCGAACACAGAAAGTGCTTCCAGGAAGTACTCAGCTCGTGTGTCAAATAGGTCATCTTGTCTCTGCCCCTACTGTTAGAAGATGAAGACTCACTCTGGTCTTCACAGGTTAAGATAACATAGGAACTAAATGACTGCTGGTTCTTTTGTTGTTGGTACTGGAGGCTGAACCCTGGGGTATTCTACCTCTGAGCCACACCCCCGGCCCTATTTTATTTTTTATTTTGAAACAGGGTCTTGCTAAGTTGCTGAGGCTGGCCTCCAACCTGCGATCCTCCTGTCTCAGCCTCCCTTGCACTGGTGTGAACTACCACGCTCAGTTGACTGCTGGTTCTTAAAGGGCCTCCAGATACCGGCTGGGTTTCCTGGGATGCCAGAGCCCTGACACTGTAGCTAATATTTACATGTATGCTGTCTGACAATAGGGTGCTGGCTTTACCAGCTTCTCAGTGGGGCTCTATCACTGACATTTCACTGTTCTATAAAACTTCTTTTGTCTTACAAAATTATATGAATTATAATGTCCTTTATTTTATATATACCCCAGTATCATCTATCTATCTATCTATCTATCTATCTAATTTATCTATCATCTATCATCTATCTATCATCCATCTATCTATTTATATACCCCCGTACCAAAATATATATATATATATATATATATATATATATATATATATATATATATTGGTAGAGGGGTTGAGCCCAGGGACATTCTACCTCTGAGCTCCACCCTCAGCCCTTTTGATATTTTATTGTGAAACAGGGTCTCACTAAGTTGCCGAGGCCTTGCTGAGTTGCTGAGGCTGGCCTTGAACCTTCAATCCTCCTGTCTCAACCTCCCAAGTACTGGGATTTCAGGCAGGGGCCACCACATCCAACTTTATAATGTCCTTTAGTTGTCATTTTAAGAGGAAGCATTGGATTTTGGAAAACAAGATAATTTTTTTTTCTCAGAAACATGGAGGCGATTCTTGGCTAAGAAGAGACTTTATTGCCTGTTAGGTCTCTGTTCAGCTAGGGATCCCTTACCTACTTCCCAGCAGGTGGGCTGGGTTGTGTGCAACCTAGGTATACCTGTTGTTTTTCGTTTGAACCTTGTTGAAAAATCTCCTCACTCACTCCTGGAAAAAAATCCTGGAAGCCAGAGGAACAGCCAACCAAAGGTCAGAAATTCAAATGTTTGTCTGTGGTGACCCAGTATACATGGGTGGCTGTCAGGTAGAGTCAGCTATGCCTGTGACAGCATTTTGCTGAAACGGGAGACTAGGTTCCCCCGTTTGAACTTTGTAACATTTAAATATCAAAAACTTTGTTTTCTAATGAGGAATGTATTGAAGAGGGAAGTAAATTATATGCTTGATGGCGATTGAAGGTTGGGAAAATTAGGGCCATTTCCCACGGTGCGAATATGGTGATTTCAGATTGCAAGAGTAAATTAAACCTTGGGGAGGGTTTGTCTTCCATTAAATTGAACAGCTAAACAGACAGCGAAGATGTTAATGTCACCACCAGAAAACTCCAAAGGTTATCAATAAAAAGAACACACAGTTTCTTTCAAAGTCTCCTCTTCAGTACCCACCTCCCTAAGAAATGCAAAATCCCAAATTGCGTGTCGAGGATCAAAATTTAAAAAAAAAAATTAAAGATCATAATTCCATTGCTATACCATATGTTATTAATGTCTGTCAACACTGTTTAGCCAGCAATTGCTGACAGCTCCATATTTGCTATCTAAATACATCATAAATAAATCAGTAATGAACCGCTTTTGTAAACCTTCCTCGCTGATTGGAAATACAGACGGAGTAAACAAACTCTGCTAAAACTATATACAACTGTTTAATGTCAAAGACAAAGTCACACTGTTATTTAACGAAATAGAAATGAAATTGGGATGGGGCTGTGGAGGGAAAATTGCTGCTAGAGAGGGACAAGATGGTAAGGAGGGACGAAACTACTGTGTTTATGGAGTAGTTTCAGAGTTCTCTATGTAAAAAGAAAGTCTCAGGAGACAGGGGACATGGGACATCAGAAGGTGAACTGACTATTTCTGTCTTCTAGCCAGTGGGTTGGTGTGTATAAATGTGGACAAATTTATTTAAATTTACCACCACGGCAAATCTGGGAAATGCCAATTATGTAGATTCATCACCATTGCAAATCTGGTAAATATGCCAATTATTTAAATTTGCCACCATTGCGAATCTGGCAAACGCAGGTTGCCCAAGGATTGTGCCATTTTGAGTCCAGGATGTTAGAAATGTCTGGAATTCTACTAAAAAACACCAAAATGCATATTATATGAATTAGATAAGTTTTTTTGCCTGCCTTTTTTAAAAGGTGAGTAATAAACTGGGCATGATGGTGCATGCCTGTAATCCCAGTACTTGGGAAGCTGAGACAGGAAGATTGCAGGTTCCAGGACAGCCTCAGCAATGTAGTGAGACTCTCAGCAACCTTGTGGGACCCTGTTTCAAAATAAAAAATCAAGAGGGCTGGGGATGTAGCTCAGAGGTAGAATGCCCCTAGGTTCAACCCAAGTACTACAAAAAATAAATAAAAATAAACAAATAAAGAAAAGGTAATTTGCCCTTCTGAATGCTTCAAACCAGCCACCCTGAGATGAAGGATTATGTCGATGGGCTAGGTTCAGACAGAGAAAGCTGGACCATTCAAATTAAATTCCATTTTGTTTTTCTTTCTAGAGTCATGCCTATAACCCCGGGTCCCTTCAAGAGGGGATGCAGGTAAGCTGACTGTAATTAGGCTTCCTAGCTTTTTGGGGTGAGGATAATGCTCATTAAGAGCTTCACTAGGTGGCGTATTCTAATTTGTTGAAAGCACATTTTAGCAGGAGAATTCTCGATGCTTCTGGGATGTTGTCTGGTTCTGACTGAGACCTGCAGACATTTCCAGTTATTCTAGAAAGAGACGATACAGAGAAAAGAGAATTCTTCTCGCTCAGGGAGAGGGAAGGGGACTCTTAACGTTGTTTATTAATCCCCTGAGCTGAGCAACTCTCTTCTTTATTGTCAGCACCTTGGATATTCTTCTGATCAGCGGCATCGCGAAATCTGGGAGCATCAACAGCAGACGTCTTATTGACGGAATCCAAGCAGCCAGAGCAGACTTCTCAACAGAGACCCGACCGAAGTCCTTTCAGTAACGGGCTGCCACATGGAGACATGTCAGGCCTTCTTGTTACGCCCTACTAGCAGGCCATCGGGGCTGCTCTCAGCACAAAAAAATAGAATACATCATTCTGAATGTCCGGGGACATTCATCTGCAGGCTCCGCGATCCTAAGTCGCCTGTAGTTAGGTGTGTACACTGCATAAACCTGATTCCGAGCAGGGGGTGGGCAGAGGGAGAAGGGCTTCCTTGTGAAATACTAGGTCCGCAACAGTTGACCCGCCTTCCGAGGTTGTTAGCAGGGTTCATAGCTCCGGGTCATTCGAAGTTGGAGAAGATCCTGTGCCGTTTTCAAGAACGATGGAATAAAAATGAACCATTTTGATGGCTTGAAAGTAAGAGTGACAGGTAAAAAAAGGGGCCACTTAGGGTCACTGCCCTGGTAAACTGAGGTGCGTTAACCTCTGGGGACTATGCAAAGCTGAGTTTTCAGAAAACCAAAGACAAGAGAAACACTCTGGGCCCTGGGTGTGAGGGCCTTTAAGCCCTGCACCCCTCCCATATGTCCAGAAGAATTCATAAGAAGCAGCAGGAGGGGATAACTGTTTGGATAATAAATGTTCATACTTTACAACCTTTTACCTTTATGTATTTACCTACATATCTTTTGCCAATAGAGTTGTAGTTTCTATCAGCTTACCTGGGCAAAACTCAGGTATATAACTCAGGTATATATATAACTCAGGATATAATCTGAGTTACACATCTATACTCGCTATCAACTGTCTGAGGACTTTGCACAAATATCTTTCATGAGTGATCCCTGACTACTCGTTGCAGACTCCTAGGAGAGCACACACACTCGTTCAGCTGGTTCTCTGGGGTTTGCTTATACCATGTGTTCTGCGTCTCTAAGGCTTGAGGCAGGACCGCTGAGTTTGGTCATTGTCAGGAACCATCTAGAAGGCTTATGTATCTGGCTGATATAGAGAGCTTCTGCTCCTCTGCCTACAGATTCCAGTCTTCCATCTCACCCCTTCTCACCACTCCCCACCTTCCCGAGTGAGACAGAAGGACAGAGGGCCACTGAGTGATACACACACACACACACACACACACACACACACACACACACACACAGTGGGAGGGGGCGAGAGGTGTTAATTGACAAAGCCTGCAATAGTAGCTCCTAATGGGTCTTTGCACCAACTCTGTTGACTCTGCAAGGTCACCCTCGGAGCTCGCCTGTGATTGATTCCAAAGGCAGCCCAGCGCTTCGCATCCAGAACGGACACTGCAAAACAGGAGAGAGCCCCTTCAGGAATCCCTGCGCTCCTCCAGTCACACGGAACCAGCATCTCATGCCACACGCGCCTAGGCCCCACCCAGGCCTTAATAGCTATCGGATTAGGTCAAACAATGAATGCCACTGGCCCTGCACGTCCCCGTCAATTCCCCGAACCCCTTGGACTCCCACCTTCCCAAGTTTGCTTCTCGGAGAGCGACCCCGAAGCATACCTCTGAAGGGTTAAGAGGAATGAGTGACAACCCTTCGGCATGATTTACAACGTGGAGCCCCGTAGTGAAACCAGGACGTGATGGATGAAGCTGGAAGTCGGAGACTAACCATAAATCATGTCTTTGAATCACTGACAAAGATAAAGGAGCAAAAGAAAAAGCAGTGGCATTGATGTTCACGCTCCCAATAATGTACATTGACTAGTTACAATGCGGAGCCTTAATTAAAAAAAGCCAACCCGAGGGACTCACCTCTGCGGGGAGACCCTACCTACACCGGGGAGGCTGTTCTTCCAGATGACAAATCAGAGTTGGAGCCCCTTTCCTGAAGGTCACTACCACCGGCAGAAGACGCTCCATGGAAACAACACCAGGCTTCCAACAAAGCAAGACAAACGTACCATGCCCACAAAACAAAAACAGAAGGGTTTGTGGGACCTGGTCCAGAACCCTGGCATTGTGCTCGTCCTGGAAGGCCGTCGCCGGAAGTGACCAACATCAAGATGGAACCAACCAGCCGGGTGTGGTGGCGCATGCTTGTAATCCCAGTACTTTGGGAGGCGGAGACCGGAGGATCCGGGTTCGCGGCCAGCCTCAGCTCTCTCGCTCTCTCTTTCTCTCTTTCTCTTTCTCTCCTTAGTGAGGCCCTCCGCAACTTCGTGAGACCCGGTTTCAAAATAAAGTATAAAAAATAGGGCCAGGGGTATAGTGTGGATGTAGAACGCCCCTGCGTTCAATCCCCGGTACCGCAAAAAAAAAAAAAAAAAAGATGGAACCAACCGAATCCCACCCAACAGATGGGTGGTTTTCACCAGAAAGCAGCCGGATCCGATCAATGAGCCATCGGAGGTGGCCAGGAGACACAAATAGGTCAAGCACCAGGTGGGAGGGAGAGGAGATGTCTCCCAGCTTGTTGGCGTCATCTTTTATCCAGGATACCGGACACACTGGTCCCCCCTTCCTCGTGTTCAGGGTGGAAGGCAGACTTCTCTCTTCCTCTCAACTCAAGGTGGGTCTCGTCTTAGCTTAAGCAGAGATTTGCCTTCCTGCTTTCCTATGGTGGGCGGCGGAAGCGATTTCGGATGTGCTCCCCAGTTATTTGACAAATCTGTACTGAGCACCGGCCAGGCTCTGCACATTCCTGTGACGTGAGCATCAGGAAGGAAGATCGGGTGCTCTGTTAACTGACTCCAGTGAGAAAATATTTATTTAACATCAACGGTGTTCTAGGCATCTCGTTGGTTAGATTTGGGGAATACAGTGGTGAAAGAGATGGATTTGGTCCCAGTGCTCAATTAGATGCTAACGTCACAGGGAGACAAATAGTACAGAAAAGAGATAGGAAATAGGATGGATGCTGTAACAGAGGGTGTGATGCGGGAGAAGGGAGGTGCCTGAAGAGGGGATGACAGCAGGGACTGCCTGGGTGTGAGACCCTCCAGGACATACACTCTGGTCCCAAAAGGGCTATGAATGGGATCTGTCTGGAGCAGGGTCAGCTCAGGAGAAGGGAAGAAGACAAAGCAGGCGGGAGTGAGGAGACCGAACATACTCGTTCATTTTTCTTTTTTTTTGCAGTACTGGGGATTGAACCCTGGGGCGTTCTACCTCCGAGCTACAGCCCCAGCCCTATTTTTTCTTCTTTATTTGGAAACAGGGTCTCGCTAAGTTGCGGAGGGCCTCACTAAGTAGCTGAGGCTGGCCGCGAACCCGGATCCTCCGGTCTCAGCCTCCCAAGTACTGGGATGACAAGCGTGCGCCACCACCACACCCAGCTTGCTCATTTTTCTTTAATCTTTGTGAGCTGATATGAGATGGCTTTCTGAAGCAGAGGGAGCCAAAGGCAGGAATTCTTAAAATCTACTTCTAACCCCCCAGCCCCGAGGAGGAACGTCGTTCAGAGTTCTACCCAGACCATACGGGCCGGCCATCCTGGTACTGTGGTTTGGGGTCTCCAAAGTTCCCATGGACAAGCAGTAACCAGAGGTGGACCCCACATGTCCTCACTGTCACATCCATCTGCCGGCTCAGCATCTCTGCCAACAGGCGAAGATTCTAGAAGATTCCTGCTTTGAACTCCATGATACCTTTGCTCGCCCAGCTTAGAGAGTCCTCAGACCCTAACTTGACCCAGGGAATCTCGTATTCTAGCCCTGAGCAAAATCATCTTCCTCAGCAGGATCCAGCCACACGGATGGAGAGACTGGGAAATTGCCCCACGATGACCATCAGGAGGCGGGAGCTCAAGTCGCGGGAGAGCGACCCCAGCTTTCTTCTGCGTCGGGACACGTGCTCAGGAGAGCCCCTCGAGCCTGCCCTTTATGCTCTGCCCTGCCCCCTTTCTTGGACAGTCAATTCATGGACCAGGTTGTCCCTGTTTTTTTCAACTCACCCTTGTTTTCATGCTCACATTAAAATCGGAAAGACCTCATGCATTTCTTAGCTCCAAACACCCCCTTCCCTGCTTCACCCTTCCTCCCCATTCTACTTTAGCTAGGGTTTTCCTCTGTGCCAGGCCTGTGCCGACCAATTCCTACACAAAGAAAGAGGTCCCTGTCCTTTGGAAGCTCTTTGTCTGATATATTCAAATGATGCTTTCTGACCAGGGAAGGACTGTAAGAACACTGATCCCTGGACTGCCCACAGCGTTGCTCTGACATTCCCCGTAGAGGGAGAAACAACCTCTTGCCGCTCATTGGCTGTGTGATCTTGATGTTGGTCACATAGCCAATGAACCCCTCTGAGCCTCAGTTTCCCCATTCACAAAAACGAAGCTAATAGTATTTCCTCGCAGGCTGGTTTTGGATGTAAAGTGTATCAATGACTGTTCTATGATGGTGGCTGAGATCGGGATATTTTTATTTTGAAAATATCACAAAGTGATAAACACTGACAGTGACAAACACTGTCTGACCCAATGTGCTTTGGATTGGGTTAGATTGGGCCCGAAGCCACATGAAAATGGACGACCCAAGCCTTCTCCCCCAAAAAGAGAGAAGGAGGAACAGGGAAGACTCGTCAATATCGAAACAATGGCGTGTGTACGTATGCCTGCTGGCTTGTATGTATCTTTCTCTTTAACGTGTGTCATCTCTTTGTGTCTGTGTCAGACTTCCTCGCGGTACTTCCTGTTCCATACTTGACAGGTCCTAATGTTCAATCAGTGTTGGCAACAAGTGATAAGACAAAAGAACCGGAGCATTCAAACATGAAGGCATGTAGCCTCAGCCTTCAGAACATCCCATTAATGGACATCCATGGGAAAGGAATAGAAACATATTAAGGGAGACGGACCATGAAAACCCTTGAACCCCTTATATTCACTGTATCTTACAGAATAACGGACAATGCATACAACTGATTAAGTGCATAAATAATGTAAACCACACGTACAAAGCAATTTGTAATAATAGCATATCTATGATTATAATTACTTATGTGTGCCTGTTTGTGTATGTATATAATACAAAAAAAACCCCTATGAAATATAGGCTGTAATAAGATAGGAAATATAAAGCAAGGCCTTTGTAGGGAACTACTCACCACACAGCTAACCTTCCATGTGCCCTAAGCCATCAGGATGGCTAATCATCTTCCTTGGCATTGCATAACAGAAGTCAATAGTAATATTTAGCCACTTGTGATTCATTGTGTTACGGGGAAAAGACAGCAAGGACCCTGGCTGCATCAAAGGACGCATCCCAACACTGTCCTCGGAGGCGCCATATAAATTCTGACCTCACCGGGGTCATGCCCACTCTTCATTACACAGATGTAGAAGAATTGAGGGGAATCGGGCTCATCTCGAGAAGAAATGTGGGTTTGGAATCCAGTGTTCAGCTACTTTGAAGCTTTTATGTTGGTTTTGAACTTCACATACATTAAATCTGCATCATCTATCAATCTTACAGTTACATGTCACTTAGGAAAATCTACTGAGTATTGTTTTCATCTTGCCTTACAACAAGCCGCGAAGCCTCATGAATACTGAATAGCGCTGCAAACACGGCACATCTTTTATTTTTAAAGGTCTCGGCGGTTTGGAATGGCAAGGTTTCTTTGTTGAGAACGGCACCTCGCCACACCAATTGGGGCTTCCTCCTCCATTTCCCATTCTGAGCAGGAGCCAGAGGCACCGTCACCTCCCATCATTAGTCCTGTAGGCTCCCTGCCACTTCCTGCTTTTGAACCCCATTGGTGTAAGCCATTAATGGGGGATCATGTGGTTCAAGTGGGGTATTAGTATTCAGACAGGTGCTCTTTTTTTTTGCGGTACTGGGGATTGAACCCAGGGGCATTCTACCTCTGAACTACATCCCCAGCCCTATATTTTATTCTTTATTTTGAAACAGGGTCTCACTCAGTTGTGGAGGGCCTCACTAAGTAGATAAGGCTGGCCGAGAACCTGTGATCCTCCTGTCTCAGCCTCCCAAGTACTGAGATTACAAGTGTGTGCCACCAAGCCCGGCTTCAGATAGGCACTCTTGAGGATGCTACTGGTTCAGCAACCTGCTTAACCATCTTGCCAGATCTCCTGCAATCTATCCTCATTCTTATTTTCATTTGGAGAGAGAGAGAGAGAGACAGAGAGAGAGAGAGAGACAGAGAGAGACAGAGAGAGAAAGAGTCTGCTCAGACAGACAGACACAGATAAGGATACACAAAGAGAGAGAGACATTTATGAATTAATCACTCAGTGATAAGTGCTTTCTATTGTACTTGCTTTTCAAAGTTTCCAATCTATGATTCATTTGTTATATAAATATTTCCTGAGCAGTTACTGCATGTGGCTCACTGAGGATACACAGCTTAAAGACAGATAGCATCCCTGCCCACGTGGAACTTTCATTTTAAATGTGGGAGGTGATAATGTTGATGATGATGATGATGGTGATGATGGTGATGGTGATGGTGATGATGGTGGTGATGGTGATGGTGGTGGTGATGGTGATGGTGGTGATGATGGTGATGATGGTGATGGTGGTGGTGATGGTGATGGTGATGGTGGTGACGATGATGATGATGATGATGGTGGTGATGATGATGATGATGATGATGTGA
>PVJS01038256.1:0-19503 GCA_004027185.1 Glis glis
GGTAGAATGTCCCTGGCTTCCATCCCCAATACCACACACACACACACACACACACACACACACACACACACACACACACATTATAAAGTTCTTAGAGGAAAACATGAAGATATTTTGGGGTTGGGATAGGAAATGGGGGTTCCTTAGGTCACAAAAAAGAAATCCCTGTCTTTTCAAGAATATGTATTATACAATGCACATGTCTCATAATGAGGGAAAAACTCTAATTTAAATTTCCCTTAGTTATCCTATACTTTAGTCTCAGTTAAAAAAAAAAAGTCTAAAGTGAACGTACAGAAACTTCCAGAACACATTTCTTATATAAAAATCTGGGAAACAGGACTGTGGATTTTCTTGGCCTCCATTTGATAAATACTTATTTACAAGCAGAAAGAAGTATTATGCAAAGAATTAGACATTCTGTTGAAATTGTCTTTTAATTCTCTTTGAAGTCTAAAATGTTTTGACTCCGGATGCTACAAATGGTTATGCTTTGAAATACAAATACAAATACAAAAAATGGGAGCTTTTCCTTCCTCAACCCAGATTAACAGAATATGGAACATTAACTGTTTAACTCCCATGGTCCCAAATTTGACGTGATTTAATTAGCTAAGAGAGTAGATCACACCTAAATCAAATGCATCACAAAGAACCTATCTCATGATAACTTAGATAACTGCAAAACACTCTTCTCACTGATTCACAGTGAGTGTCCCCTCCACCTGAATCTGAGCAGGCTGTGACTGACCAATAGACGATGGTGGGCTGATGGTGGGCGTGACGCGGAGACAGTGCCTGGGACCCAGCCTCAAAGCAGCAGTAGTTCCCACTTCTTCTTTTTTTTTTTTTTTTTTGCGGTACTGGGGTACTGGGGATTGAACCCAGGGGCATTCTACCTTCAAGATACACCCCCAGCCCTATCTTTCATTCTTTATTTTGAAACAGGGTCTCACTAAGTTGCAGAGGGCCTCACTAAGTAACTGAGGTTGGCCATAAAGTTGGGATCCTCCTGTCTCAGCCTCCCAAATACTGGGATTACAAGCGTGCACCACCATGCCTGGCTAGTTCCCACTTTTTCTTAGCATCCTGTGGCCATACTGTAAGGAAGCCCAAGAAAGAAGTCTTGTGAGGAGGAACTAGGACCCCGGGCTGAACTCCCAGCCAACAGCCAGCACTAACTTCCCAGCCATGTGAGTGAGCCACATTGGTGTGGGAAGTGAATTCTCCTGCCCCACTTGAGACAACCCAGGTGATGCTGAGGATCAGAGACAAGACCCCACCAAGTCCTTCCCAAACTACATACTGGTGAACAGAATAAATGTCATTGTTTGAAGCCACTAACTTTGGGAGTAGTCTGTTACACAGCAATACACTGGACCATTCCCTACTATTACACTCCCCTTGTCACAAAGTGATTTTCTCAAAACGAAGGTCTGAACACACCAACCCCATTGCCTCAAAGCGAAGTTAATCAGATCTATTGTTCATATGATTCCAAGAGGCCACGGAGGTCAGAAACAAACACACACAGCCAGGCGCCCGAAAACTCTTCACTGCTGCTTTATTGTGACGCACCCACAGTACAGAGCCTCTCACGGGCTAGCAAAGGGGAAGGTTACATTTCTTTTGGGGAGCACCTTCATTTTTGTTTCTGTTACCACTTTGAAGAAAGTAAATCATTTCCAAAGAAGAACATTTTAAATTCCGAGTGTTTAAGACTCAGCTTGCATTTGTTGTGTTTGAAAATAAGTAGCATGTTTTAGCCAGAGCTGGAAGATTGTTTTGTAGCTTTTTCAGTTTGATGTGGATCAGAAGTCTTCACCATCTGGTTGGACCGGTCAATACTGTTCATATGCAACTTTTCATATCAAAAACATTTCATTTTTACCTCTACCCACCAACAGATGCTGTTTAAAAAAAAACCACACACACTCACAACTAAGTTTAAAACCAATCAAGAACCACAGCATTACTAACAGAGAAAATGAACTTTTGCTGCCCTCTCCTGCTAAAACAATGAAACAGTAAAATACCCACAGATTCATGAAGCTGAAGCGAAATCCTCAAACCAAAATCAATGGACATGTCATTCTCATTATACTTCAGTCAAAAATCAGACAACAACCAGAAAATGTATTGGTAATATTTATATTTGAAAGTTCCCCATTGATACATGAGGTTTGGATTACAACTTATTTACAATAGTGATTTCAAAAAAAGTAAAGAGGGAGGGAGGGAAGGAGGGAGAGAGAAAGGAACTGAGAGATGAAAGAAAGAGAGAGAGAGAGAGAAGAAAAAGGAGGAAGGGGAAGAGAAAGTGAGAGAGAAAAGAGGGAAAGAAGAAAAGGAAACCTATATTCATAGACATCGTAATATGGGACGTTCATTTCCAAGAGAGATACTACTGCTGCTATCGTGCACAAGAAGCAGCACAAATTGACATTCCACTAGATCAAAGTTTGCTCAACTTTCTCTCAAGATGCACAATCCTTCCTTTAGATTTTCAAAATTAAATATAGAGGAATATAAAATGCATTGCCAATATACCTTTTACAAAAATCCTTTGTGGCTCATTCCTTAACTCCACTCAGAGAAGCAGCTGAGCCAGAATACAAAAATAAAAATATTCATGTGCAAAGAAAACATCACTGATCATGTCTGGTGCCACCTTTTGCTACAGGTGACTGTCACTTGGTGATAACATTGGTAATAGCATCAAAAGAGAGAATCTCTTCATTTCCTGGGCCAGGTCAGTGCATCCAATTAAAGCATGGGGGTGGGGGGTGGGAGACAGAAAAAAAAACAGGGAAAAAAAAACCCAGCAAAACCCTGGAACACTTAAAAATGCCAATAACATCCTAACATCCACACATCCCTTGCCCACCCCACCCCCCACAAAAAAATAAAAAAGCTTTTAAAGCTTTAAATATACTTTTTTTTTTTCTTTCCATAGTGTGATTGAGCCTAGGCTATACGTTTAGGTATAGCAGGTGCAATTACAAACAGTTCCTGGCTCTGCACCCTGGACTGCCCCACGCATAGAAGGAGGTACAAAATAAATTAAATCCTTCCATTTAGGCAAACGAGCCCAAGATGGAGGAGCATAACCCTGCTTGTGAGTATCCAGCGGCATCGAGGGTATTATTTATTTCTTTTTTATTTTTCTTTTCTTTTATAAAAAACAGTCAGATGTTAGGGAGAGCAAAAGATAATAAAACTGAAAAGGACAAAAACTAAACACTGAAGGTGAACAACTGGGGACACTAGCACAGTAAGAAAGGAATGCGTGCTTGATTCAGAGGAGGAGCCGGGTCGCTTCACTCGCATGGTTGTTCAGGCCCACAGCCTAAGGCCTCAGCATCATTCTAAACCACAGGGTTGTGTGTATTTTTTTTCTTCTTCTTCTTCCAAGGACACTCTTAATCCTATCCCTGAAACCAATATGGTAGGGATAAGGTAGGAGTGATCATCACTCACTAACTACAATATTTGCTATTTAAAAAATATATTTATATATAGTTCTGGAAACTATGAAGCAAACAAAATATAACACAAAGATGCATTTGTCACAATTAACTCAAGTTGCAGCAACAGCAGAATTGCGGAAAGGGACAGAGAGAGGGCTGCTGCAAATGCAGCAAGTACTTCCTTAAATATGTCACATAGTGCAACAGTCAGATTACCTCAGTTACTCCGCGTCACCGCACACAACATGACAAATGTCACATTGTCATTTTCAGTTAAAAAAGGAAAAAGACAGTGTTTCTTCTCAGAAGTTGCCCTATGAATTTTAGACAGGTAGCTCTAATTACTTTTTAAAATATGCCTAAAACTTGGCTTTAGTCTTCTCAGTTTGGAATGATCAACATACAAAATCGACATCAAGGATTATCTATGTAGTTTTCACCTTAATTCTGAGGACAGGGTAAGGTGCCAAAAGAGATCTGGCCATTCTCATTTCGAATGATTGCATTTCATTCCAATGGGCAGAGATTCTTCATAAACCTGTGATTTTAATGTCTTCTATCTAAAAAGATGCACTAATGGCAAACAAAAGATTACACTATTAAAAATAGATACACTGCAGAGTCGAAACTAAAGAGCTAAAATCAAAAGGGCTAAAGGAGAAGATTTGTTACAAATTTATTTTTATCATTAGTATTTGAACTTGCACCTTTGCTCCAGCACTTTTAAAGTAAGTTGTTTCATTTTTGGCAGTTTCTGCCAACATTACAATGAATCCCCATTAATGTTATTTAAAAAAAATCTATTAATTCCATTAAACCAACACATTAAACCAAATGTGTTGGTTTTGCATATGACTTTTTTTTTTAGCTGCTGTTTCTTTTTAGGACAACAATGCCAATTTTTGGTTTTGATGCATTTTTTTAACAAAATTACCTAGATGACAATATCCATAATTAGCTGACTTTTATGTACACACTGTGACCTGATAATCTGGAAACACTTCATTGGGGAGAAAGTTCAGCGGTTTTTTGTTTTTTTTCCTTTTTCTTGGAAACAATAAAACTGCATATTCTACTTTATATTTAAATGGAAGGAAGAAAATATACAAGCCTGTATTTATATTGTACTTCTATTAAGAGCAACGACAGTTCATATGTTCATGTTTGCTACTGTCACAACTTAACATATGAACACAGAATCAGCTCTATACCATGAATACTGCTGGAAGCGATGGTGTAAGATTATCAACTCACTGCTGCCATGTCCACAGCAAGCGAAGCACCCTGGAAACAAATCCCCAAACACACAGCTTTCAGTACATGATAATGCAACTGCATTAGGTAAGTACATACTGTACACAGTTTTATCAGCAATTCACCTACCAAGATGTAAGATTCCTCTTTTAATACAAAGCAGAGAGCCAACAAGATATATCTATAATACAGCCCTAGATTTTGTTTTTTTGTTGTTTTTTTCTTAAACAATTTGGTCACGATGCACCTTTGATATAAAAGCATTTTTAAACTTTATTATTAATACTCAGGACATTAGGAATTTCCAGATTTTTTTCAGTAGCATTTGTAGAACCACTTTTGGTAACAAATACAGTAGTTAGGAATATGCATCCAATTCAGAATGCATAATGTTTATCCTGAATCCTTTCTGGCTAAAAACAGGGCTGGCGCTGTGATGAGAAATAGAACGAGAATCTACAAAAAACACTGTAACATGTTTGTTTTTTCCCAGAGGCTACATCCTCTTTTGCTGGAATACTTTATAAATACATATTAAAAAGTAAGGCAACAACTCCAAACAGTCCACGCTGTTTGCTCAACTCTTTTCCCAATTAGATTCACAATCCTGGCAATCAATTTCATGGCTGTATTGTTTAGTGTTTGTCTTTCTTATTTCATACGGTCCAAAAGGATTTTTCTGACATTTCTAAAACATCTCTGGTATGTATGTTCAATGATGTATACAACTAATACTGGTCAGGTACTGAAGCCTGTGATGTCCCAGTGCCTGTTTTCAAAGGATTCAAGACATTGATTTGGATTCACCATAAACTGATGCATGAATCCAAAATTCCCTTCCCTACTATGTTTATCACCTCTTCTCTTTTCACTCCTAATTTTAAAACTAAAGGAGTACCAGGACTACCTGGTTACTGGAAAGATGCTCAGCCCAGTAGATAAAACTTTCACCAGGGACCTTTATAATTCAGGGCCCCATTTCATATGGACATTCAACTCATGAAGATGTGCAAAAGGAAAAGATGTCAAATTACAGTCAAGTTATCCAGAGGAGGATGTTATACAAACTTATAAGGAAATGACAGTCTTTTTTTCTTCCTTTACTATAAATACATTTAACAGCTTAGCAGAAAGACAAGCTAAATTTAAGATTGTTCACATTTGAAAATTGTATCATACTCTCTGCTAGTGATAAATAAGGAACTCCTGATAATGGAATTTTAACATAGCAACTTCATCAACAGATCTTTGAAGATTGCTTTTTTTTTTAAAAGAGGGTTAGAACAATGATTATGTTTGCAAAGTTCTGAGAAGTCCATCTACTGTCCAAACTTTGGATTGAAGTCCTTATTTTTTTCCTTTACTTAGAGACAGGTATATACAGTGCTGTTGTAATAATGAAACAAATGTGAAATCTACTGTAAAGTTGCACAATACAGAAAACTGTTGCTCCATCTTCTACTACATAAATGTGTGACTCCACAGGTTAGTAATGTTGCTGTCATGTTTTTGTTAAGTTGGAATTATCCCATCACGTCTAAGACCTCTCTTCAACTCCAGATCCTCCAATTTTTTCCACAATTCTTCACGCTCTTTTTCTTTCTTTTTCTCACTGTTGAAGAAACACAACATAACGTAAGCAACTGAAGGTTTAAAGAGATTTCCAACAGTAACTGCCCCTTCACGTATTTCCCCCATGGCTATTGTAAAGGCCTTTGGAAAGTTTAACATTAAGCTTATGGGTTTTCCTTTTTGACACTTTTTAAAATATAGACACAAAAGCAGTACTAATGAACAGAGTAGGAAAAGATTATTTCAAGATTTCAAATTAACTTTCCTTTGTACTTAGCTTAGTACAAAAAATTAACTTCAAAATTACTAAGAAATAAAAATGGGGATGATTTATATGTATCAATTATTCTAAATCCAAGGGCACTTAATGATTTTTACTTGGGGCCTACTTAGAATCTAATTTTCTCCTTGTCTCCAAATAGATTCTCAAAAAGGATGCTGGAAATGACATTGATAGAGAATGTAGAAGGTCAAGAAATTATATCCTTTCCATTATTCACATCTATTTTCCCCACATCATTCATACTGAAATTCTTTGGCGGTTTCTGAAAACTTGTGATTTCAGTTTTAATTAATAATCTGGAAGGAACTGTTAATATTATTATTGTTATATATTGATTTTTAAAATTATCAAGCCTTCAAATTTGGTTCAATATCAATTTTACTAGTGACTTACAGACTTCATTGTTTGGTAAAATTTGCCAAAAACTGAATGACCCAAAGTAAGGTCAACAAATTCTATTTTGCCAAAGTCTTTGAAATTAACATATTTTTTTCAAGAAGGAGAGATGTTTTAATATTAGCCAAGTGGGAAAAACACATTCAAAGAATATATGACTACACTATAAATTAAATTCACATTTATTAAAAATAATCCATTGCACAATCCCTAGTTTTCTCATGTTGCAGTTAACCAGTGAAAGTGGGCCCCAGATAATGTTTGTGAATCCAGGAATTTGAGTTATTCCAAAAAATCAGAGCGCTGCCATCTCAGGCATGGGGGAACTGGTCCTTGTACTAGCTCACTTAGCAAAAATTTAACTCCAGCCACAGTACAATTTTACTCAGAGAAATCCACATATATTAAGTGGAATTTGCATGTAATTCTAATACCTCATACCTTTTATGTTATCGCCAATATTTTCAAAGTTATTAAAATTTACAGCAATAGATATTAATTTTCATCCCCCTCCCCAAAGAAAACTCTACAGAAACCTAAGTAAGTTTTTTTTTGGTGGTACTAGGGATTGAGTCCATGTGTGTGTGTGGGAGGGAGAGTGTTCTATCTCTAAGCTACACCTTCAGCCCTATTTTATTTTTTATTTTGAAACAGTGTCTCGGTAAGTTAGCGCACACTGGCCTCAAACCTGAGATCCTCCTGTCTCAGCCTCCCAATTACTAGGATGACAGGCATGTACCACCAAACCTGGCTAAAACCTAAATAATTTTATATTTGTATTATACTTAAATCTTACAGGAATGAATTATATGATTGTTACTGTCTATGTTTCATAATTATTATTTTGATATTTTAGGACTTGCTATGGTTAGTTTTAGCTACCTCAAATGGAATCTGCACAATATGAATTTCAGTAGGCATAATCATTGTCAAACAATTACCTATTTGATAATTTTGTCCCTGAAAAATTGCATCTACAGGTAATAGGGCGAGATTAAATAATCTTCCACTCATTCTGGATTCCAAATTCTTAACGGTAGGCAAGCTGTTTGGCAAGTTATCACTTTTTTTTCTCTTGGGGATAATATTAATCTAGTAAATGTTTCAAGAGAACACTGATTTGAGTACATATAAGTCAACTCCATAGATCCTGCTGAGTTTTAATGCATCTGACCTTATGTGGAGGGAAAAGGGGAGGAAAAGGGCTTGGGAATATCATTCAACTGAACATCGTCAGGCTCACATCACAGCTTAACGTCTGTCAGATTCACATCACCGTACTGTGTGGTTTAAGCTAAGTGGTGACGTCATTCCAACACTCATCATCTTATTACTGAAGTATTTCATTCATGTTGATCAGACGTTTGTGCCAATGAATGCAATTTGTGCTGTGGGGCTTTTCTTCCAGATGAAATTCATGCTGAGTTATCATAGAACTTTCATACTGATAACTTTATCTTCAAAAATTCTAAATATTTCTAACTTATTTACTGTCAGTCTTATTCTTTTCCACTTTCTCCCTGCAGGTAGGAATTTGAAAACTTAGCCATACTGTCATGCTGGGGATAATGTCAGACTCTCTTCCAATTTCAGAATTACATAGAAGTAATGTTGGCACATGTATTTAACAGTGTTAAAAAACTTATTCCACCCACTATTTTCAGATTTGTAATACTTAAAAGTCTGCTCTGAACTGAAACCATTAACTTCTTGCCATCCAGAAGAGGAATCTTCCATTCAGTTCTTCTCTGACAGTATCAAATAAATCTCTGTATTCTCTTTTCCTACTCCCACAGCTATGGAAAGACCAATGCTTCCATCTGCTGAGTATAACCATCTACTGCTCATGTGACCCTTGTTTTGAAAAAAATCTTTCATTAAGAAAGTCCACTCACTATAAATCACTGTAATATGTTAGAATAACAGAACTGACCTCAGTTTTGTCTATTCCTGGTTCCCTTAGTTAATTCTTTTCTTTATCAAGGGACTGGTCTATTTAGCTTAGATGACAAATGATTACAAATCCTTATTTTATTTATTTATTGGCATGCTGGGAATTGAACACATGGCCTTGCACATACTGGGTGAGTGTTCTATCACTGACCTATGCCTTCATCCCCTTCAGTATTCTTAACAGGATTCTTTAGATTTAATCCTTGTTCAACTAAGATTGTTCTAAAAGATAAAATAATAAGCACAATGCACTCTTTAATGTTGCATCATGCTATTCAAACGTGCCCTTTAGTTTTCTTTTGTGTGTATGGTACTAGGAATTGAACCCAGGGGCATTTTACCTCTAAGATACCCCCCCCCCCACACACACACACACACTTTTATTTATTGATTGTGAAACAGGGTCTCACTAGGTTGCTGAGAGTCTTGCTGTTGCTGAGGCTGTTTTAGAACCTATGGTCCTCCTGTCTCAGCCTCCCAAGTACTGGGATTACAGGCATGCACCACCATGCCGGGCCCTTTAGTCTTTGAACAAAGTAACATTTTTAAAAAGATTTAAATTTAAGTTTGAGGCATGGAAGATTATTAAAATTTTAATGATTTGTAACAACTGCTAATATAATGAATTAAAAGTTATTTAAGTTCCAAGTGTGGCATGATATCCCATTGTTGATAGTTATCCCAATACTGTGATGTAAAAAAAAAAAAATCTCAGCCTCTCTGTCTACAGTTAAATACTTGGCCATATTCCATAATTAAGTTGTTTTTCATAAACCGCATCCCTAGTAACTTAAAAACAAATATATCGCTGCGATGGTCTTTGTCTTCTGACACCAAACCCTTCCCTCACTGCTCTTTTTATCAACAATACACAAGTAACACATTGAAAATCAGGCAAAACAAAGAAGCAAGGATATTATAGAGAATTTTGTCAAGGAAATTCAGCAAGGTCCTGGGTAGGAACATCTGCACGCACCTCTAGAATCCTCTAAGGTCCGTGGCTTTATGATCTACAAACTGACATTTGCTTCTAGATGATCAGAGCCACACCTAAGGCCCAATACTAAGAGCTTGCCAGACTTTCCTAATTCTCTCCATATATGTCTTTTGGAAAGTTGGACATATTGGACAAAGAAATAACAAAATTGGAGAATCGGGTAAATGAAACCAGGACAGGCTTTACTAAGCCATAAGCATTTACTGTAGGGTCTCACTGGTTTCGGCTCCCTTATGGTCTTAAACATTTTAAGATTTATTGAATACCAGACTATTAACCTCCACATGGTTTTTGCCACCCTTTAGAGTGCAATAAATTTGCTGGGTTCTAGAATAGAAAGTAAATTCTGTGCCAAAGAGCCAGACGATGGTGCCTCATCCCTCAGCCCAATTCTAGTTCCCAACTTAAGGAATGGGGGTGAATCTGAATGGCAAACTGCCTGAAGGTCTCCTTAAGTAGCCTCAAATACTGGGTACATGCCTGGCTCTTACCCCTAAGGCAGAACTGAAATAAAGGAAGGGAGGAAAGTGGACTTTGTCAAAACAAGTCATGATGCTTTGTTACTCAGTGGCATACTATAAAGACACAGCTAACGAGCATGCAAAAACCAGTACATAAATAAACAAACTGTGCTGTTATGGTTTGAAATGCAAGTAGAAAACTGCAGCAAAAAACAAAGAAAGAACATAATAGTTTTATGCACTGCGGACAAAAAAGCTTTAAAAAGTTACCGCTGACGATCTGACTTGTATGTGGCTGTCAGCTCATCAAACATGGTGCTGTTCATTTCCATAAATGCCTTCAACACGTTGTATACTAATGCCACAATAGCCCTGGGAAGCAGAGGAAAGGGAACATACATGTTAGTTTCACATAATGGGATGCTGAATGAAGAAAACAAAAGTACAACGTCTGTCTGAATGAGCTCCTCTCTTATATACTGTTTCCATCCCTTTTTATTAGACCAACTAGAAATCACCTATAGTTCATTTCCGCATCAAGAGATTTAAATGCTTTGCTGTTCAAGGCAAGATCTTTCTGAGGGGTGGCAGAATGAGAAAGAAAAAGTCCAATTTTGACCTTCTAATTATTGGTATTCAAAGTAGACTTGCCTATGGCCACCTGACAACTTCATTTAACAAAAAGACATATACAAAAATAAAGCAACTTCACCTTAAAAATAAGCACCTTTGGTAGGCTTAACTTAGAGACCTGAAGTTGCATATAAATTTTACTTTTAAAGCAATAATATACATAATTCATCAAAATCAGAAGCTGTTACCATGGAAACAAATTATATACATGATACCAAGCTCTTGTAAGTTAGGCAGCTTAGTGTGAGCTATTTTCCAGTTGTGATTGGCACCAGTTCATCCATTCCTGCTTGGCCCCTCTGCTGACCCATGCTGATGCTGATAAGGTAATGGCCAGCGGCTGGTGGTTGTTATAAGCTGTGGAACATGCCATGCAGCTAAATAGCCAAAATGGCGGCCCATTCTTATCAAGTGGAAGAATAAAAGTTCTCGGATAATGTGAGGGCTGTGTTATCATGGGGTTGACAGCTTCATACTACAATCTAAACAGCTTCGCCCTTTGCAGAAAACATACAACGTTGCTT
This sequence comes from Glis glis, assembly GCA_004027185.1. Classification (NCBI taxonomy): domain Eukaryota; kingdom Metazoa; phylum Chordata; class Mammalia; order Rodentia; family Gliridae; genus Glis; species Glis glis. Next base: position 11,544 of record PVJS01038256.1, read on the forward strand.
CTGTTATGTAACAACTGTGCCTCCAAATACTAATATAGTGACATTGGCAAAAATTAAGCTATATATTAAATAAACCATGAGTTTGATTTTTCCGAAACATCTACAAGAAAGCATACTTGCTGAGTAGTTTCTGCCCTGTGCATGAAAAGGAAAACAAGTTCACTTCTGTTAAGGTTTCAGATTGACCTTCCTCACAAGGGCAGTGATGGAGAGGCATCAAATACAGGATACTGAACAGTTCCAGACATTTCCTAGAACCACTCGCAAGGTCCTCAAGAGACTATCTATATAAGAGGACTTAACTGTTTATCGTTCCTTTATTTTTGCAAGTTTTATTTTTAAAATTTGGCAAATTTGAAAAATGAGAAATGTGATATTTTACAATTACATGCAAAATTTTAAAGACAAACATATTATGATGTACTGAATTACATCTATGTTTAGTATCACACTAAATTTTCCTTCTATTCCATATAGAAATATGAAAAGCCATTCAAATATAGAAAACTTTAATTTTCATAGGACTAGATTAAGATACTTGAAGATTTTAAATATTTTTTTCCTCTACAGAATATGTGTTACAAATGAGTTGGTGGTTAAGAAATGGATCTGGCTATAAAATGCAAGTCTACGCAGACCACTTCCCTCCCGACAATCCTTCAGTATCTCCTTATCATTTACTTGGTGAAGACTCATGTGGGCCTTGCTCCCCTTTCTAACCACATCTGCCAGCACCCCAACCCAAAGACCCTGAGCCTCAGCCTCCCAACACCACAGGTCAGACCTTGACAGGTGCTTTTACATCTTTGTGCCCTTTTATGTGATGGAGGAATCCCTGTCTAAAAGGGCTTTCCCCATCCCAGACACCTGCCAAATTCCTTTAAGATTCAATTTAATCACTGCGATCCCTGTCAATATCTTCTTGGCTCCAGAACATCCCCAAAAGTATCTCTTACCTTCATAGACAGGTCAGGAAGCCTCACAAGTGGATATTTTAAAAAAAAACAGCGTTAAGTTGTTAGAATACTTGTTTACTTGTGAGGCTCCCAACCAATTAGCAAATTCCTAAAAGATAAGAATTTTATCATTTTACCTATCTGACTTTAAGAACAAGCATAGCATCTGGCACACAGTGAGTATTCAAGACATTGTATTAAGCAAAAGAGGAAGGAGGAAGGGAGAAAAGAATAGAGAGAAAGAGAGGCCGAGGAAGATGAGAAGGAGGAGGGAGGGAAGGAAGGAAACTGAAGACCTACGGATTCCAATGCTCTTTTGAAATCCTATAAAGACTGGAAAACATGATGGGGAGGATGACATTAGAGTTTTCTTCTATCAAACTCATGATGTATTCATTATTCCAATAATAGAGCGCCCTTTCCGCCACCTTTGGGAAAAGAAAAAGACAAAGATAAATTATAATCTTTCCAAATAAAAGTATTTTAAAAGACTATTTTTAAATCATTCACTCAAAAGTAAAATTAAATATTAATCACACCTTACATTTTTGTGGATTTAAAATCTCTTAGAAAGTTCTAAAGTAGTTCATCAATTAAGGAAAGAAAAAGTTTAATTTATATTCTTCTTTAAGTCTGCCCATCTCACCTGATTCTACTTTTTCCCTACATAGCTCCCAAGCTCCAAGCACCTTATCCCACCTCCACATACTATACTATTTCCCTATCACTTCAGTCCATCTGACAGTTCCCCTTCCTGGCTCACCTCTTCCATCCCACACACTTCAGATCACCCACAGGGCCCAGCATATGGTCAACATTCAGCAACAGATGCTCAGGAAAACCCACAGGTGCCCGTCCCTGTAGAGCAGCCACATTTACTAGGCACCTCCTATGGCCAGACACTCAGCCTACACTGCAGGTAGGATGCATCATCACCCTTACCACATCCAAAAAGTAGGTACCACTGTTCTCATCTTACAAATGAGGACGCAGAGATTCAGAAACACAGGTAACTTATCCAAAATTACACTGCTAGTAAATGTTTAAAGTTGGGGACTCAACCCTAGGACTCAGGCTCTTTCCAGAGTTCGTTTCTGGTCTCTTCCTTTGAACGGGACAAGCCAGAAAATGGTTGCTTAGTTTCAGAACTTGGAGACACTGGCTGAACCTGTACCTGCTTGCTATCTCAGCTCCCTATTCCCTGCCCACCATGTTACCAACTGATTTTAATTTGATCTGCTGAATCTGAGTTGTTCATTTTGGATCTTAAGAATTCAAAAGAATACCTCAAAAACAAAACCTAAAATCTCTTAAGAGAGTAGTTACATGGGGAAAGGAATAAAGAGAGTGACTTCTTTCATTCATATAGATTAAGAAATTATGTTTTAGAAGGGGGAAAATGGTACAAGATGAACCCACCGATAGACTCTAAGAAATTAAAACCTTTCTGTTTACATTATTCAACTTGGTTCAAAAAAAAAATCCTGAGATTCATTAGGTGCTAGACCCTGAGAGTAGAGAGAAAACAACTGGTGTTTAATGTTTACTGTGTCCAGCACTGTGCTAAGCGTTCCACACATATATTATCCCCTTTAAACTTCACAACCAACAAAGTCAGCACCACTATTTCTACTTTGCACATAAGGAAACTGAGGCTTAGAAAAGAAATGCCACTGGCTCAAGCTCACATGGCCAGCAACTAGTGGACTCCAAATGCTCTGCTCTTAGCCTCTTTACTCCACTATCCCCAAGGGGCTTATTACCTGGGGGGTCTATGGTCCCATCCAACGTAAACCACAGCAAAGGCTATAGCAGACATAGGAATAAAGTACACAGGAAAAGAGCAGAATGAACAATCTAGACTGAAGGAAAAATGTGCATGTCCACACCAAGGGAAGACCAGGCGAGGCAGAGTAAAGAGGCGTTGTGCGTGCCAGGAAGAGGGGCCTCGCCAGAAACCAACTGTGCAGCACCGTTCTCAGGCCTCCAGCCTCTAGAATGTGAGGAAATGACTGCTGTTCCAGCCACTCTGTCTAAGGTATTGTGTTATGGTAGCCTGAGCTGACCAAGGCAATTTCTCTCTTTCTGAGCATCATTTACGCCTCCCTGGTGATGCTACTGTTAAAAGTTGTCCTGGCTCCTTGGCCTCTGTTACGCCAAACATCCTGATGAAAATGAAAAAGGTAAGCCAGGTGCAATGGTGCACACCTGAAATCCCAGTACCTGGGAGGCTGAGACAGGAGGATCACAGGTTTGAGGCCAGCCTCAGCAACTTAGCGAGGTCACTTGGCAACTTAGTAAGACCCTGTTTCAAAATAAAAAATAAAATAGGACTGGGCATGTAGCTTAGAGGTAGAATGCCCCTGGGTTCAACTTCTAGTACCAAAAAGAAAAAAAGGAAAAGGTAGGTCAACAATCTAGACACTTGAGCACCACAGACCCTGTGTAATGTGCAAAATGCCTATATACTGTTCTGAATTTTTCTATTTTTATCCAGGCATGTGTGATATCATCTGAATACTTCTACTTTTTCCCCCTTTCTCTCTTTGTGGTACAACTACTGGACTGTCATAAGGTCACTGCTTTGACATACCAATATGTCTTTATTTTTTGCGGTACCAGGGATTGAACCCAGGGGCATTCTACCTCTGAGCTACACCCCCAGTCCTATTTTTTTATACTTTATTTTGAAACGGTCTCAGCCTCTCAAGTACTGGGATTACAAGCGTGCGCCACCACGCCTGGCTCCCAACATGTCTTTAGACAAAAAATTAAAATAATAGCAATAGCCCGTGTCTCTACCTCTGCACGATAATGACAGCTTAGAGGAAAGTCCACAATCAAATGACCCTGTTAGAGGTGTGGTTTTGTGCTGCAAACTATAATGTGAATAATCTCTTCAAAATGACAGGCAGTATTTTAGTCAGTCCTCTAGGTTTGTGAGATGGACCTTCAGTGAGACAGCCTGAGGGTTAAACTGAAGCTGTCATCAACCCTGACCCCCGTTCTCTTCTCTCCTGGTGGGTTCCACAGCACTGCAGCAAGGGCCCCCAGTATAGAGATCAGATGTCCAGCTTTGCCTTCCCTGTGTTCTACCAGCGGCCACAAGGAGGCAGAACAGTCCAAGGGAAGGTCATGGGCTTCCGCAAGATCTAAACTTAACTCCTCTCCCTATGAACCTGGGAATGCAAAGCATTCACTGAGTCTCATCTAAGATATGGAAAAGAGCTTTATAGGATAATGTGAAGTTCAGAAATAACATATGTAAAGCATCTAGCACAGACAGAATATTAGGGTTGTCTTTTTCCTCTTAAGTATTACTTAGTATTCTTTCTTACACACTAAGTAGAAGTTCCCAAACTTATTTAGCTTACTGCTCCCTTTTCAGGAAAAAAATTACTCAGCGCACCCCTGAAAAATCTACCTCTTTAAACAAATAAACAGAAAGATGTAGGGACAATTTTGCATTGTTTTGTGTAGCTAGATTCTGTTCCAGCACCTTCCAGGGGGTGGTATCATCCACTTTTGGGAAGCTATGCACTAAAGGAACCCAACCAGCCCACTTCTTATTCAGCCATTTCCTTGAGAGAGCTTATTTTACCACTTTGAGCTTTAGTGTTCACATCTGCAAAAAAACAGAACACCTCCTTGCAGATATTATGAGGAACTCAGGGCACTGGACATAAAGCAGCTGCATGGCGGCCACGAGGCAGCAGGTGCTCAAGATAAGGCTGCTATTCTTAAAGCAAACTCCTTTTGAAATACATACCTGTTGAGCTGGGCGTGGTGGCGCACGCTTGTAATCCCAGTACTTGGGAGGCTGAGACCGGAAGATCCGGGTTCGCGGCCAGCCTCAGCTACTTAGTGAGACCCTATGCAACTTAGTGAGACCCTGTTTCAAAATAAAGAATAAAAAATAGGGCTGGGGGTGTAGCTCGGAGGTACAATGCCCCTGGGTTCAATCCCCGGTACCAAAAAAAAAAAAAAAAAATACCTGTACCTTGCTCATGTCTAGCTTTTTTTTTTTTTTTGGTACTAGGGATTGAACCCAGGAGTACTTTACCTCCAAGCTAAACTTCCAGCCCTTTATTTTTTGAAACAGGGTCTAAGTTGCTGAGACTGACCTCGAATCTGCACTCCTCCTGTCTCAACCTCCCAAGTACTGGGATTATGGGCATGTACTGCCATGCCCAGCTCTTTAAAAAAAAATTTTTTTTTTTTTCTGGTACTAGGGATTGAACCCAGGGGCATTCTACCTCTGAGCTACACCTCCAGCCCTACTTTATTTTTATTTTGAAACCGGGTCTCGCTAGGTTGATGAGCATCTCACTACTTGCTGAGGCTGTCCTCGAACCTGCAATTCTCCTGTCTCGGTCTCCCAAGTATTGGGATTACAATCGTGCACCACCACGCCCAGCTTTAAAATATTTTTAAAGTTGATGTTCTAACTAAATATCTAAGAAGCAAAATAGATCACTCTGGTGCATCAAACTGTGAACATGCTGTCTGACTTTTCATCAGGAATACTGAACATTTATTGTCGGGAATTTTATGTTACATTTTAGTGAATTCTAAGATTGTGTCAGTTATCTACCCTTAAGAAACAGGTAAATTAATTTCAACACATTGTAGGATGAATCTTGATTTCAGAAATGTGAAAGTGAGGAAAAATTGCATTTTCGCATTAAAGAGTAGTGGCACTACTGGAAGGATCCAAATACACCCAGAAATATATGAGACGGTGATCAACTTCAGTTAGTCAAAAATTAAAACAATAAATGCTTAGATTTGGTCTTAAAAAAGGTTGCTATTGTTAACATTATTATCACGTGAGAAAAAAGCAAATATAAGACAAAACAGCAAAAAGAAAGAAAAAATAAAAATAGCAAATAAAAAACATGTAGCAGCTGGGCTTGGTGACACACCTGCCTTATAATCCCAGTACTTCGGAGGCTGAGACAGGAGGATCATAAGTTCAAGGCAGCCCCTACAAATTGGCAAGGCCCTCAGCAACTTAGAGAGACCCTGTTCTAAAATTTAAAAAATTTAAAGGGGGTTTTGGGGTGTAGCTTGGAGGTAGAATGCCTCTTGGTTCAATCCCCAGTACCCAAAAAACAAAAACAAACAAACAAACAAAAAACCCCAAGCAGCTTTCGATACAAATAAAACTTAACTGAAACAATTCATGTTGCACAGGGTACTCTGGCGTGTGTCCTCTTTACTACTTACCTGAAAATGGGGGCTAGAAACACACTTGGCAATTTGTTTAAACAAAGGTTCTTGAATTTTAACAAATTGTGAAGGTTCAATCACATCCAAAATTTCTTCCAGCTCCCCAAGGAACATGACCTGTAAGTAGAAGCAAAACACGAAATGTAAGACACTTAATTTAAGAATCCATATGATCAATGAGGATTAATGAGAGTTACACCATTTTAAGAAAAATGTATACACAGAAGGAAACATAAGTAAACCAGGCATTATCCCATTTCAGAGATGTGCATTTCACAAAGAATTTACCACAGGATATTTGTTTAAAGTTCTCTACATCACTGAAAATATAATTCTACTTACTTTGAAAAAATATTATACCTGCTACATATATTACATGGAACAAGGGGCACTTACACATTGCACCAGGGCCCCTGGGAAATAGGATTTTCCTGCGGGGCTCACCTCTCTGTTGCTAGAACCCTCTCCTGCCCCACCTTTTTTTTATTTTCTTAAACAATGGGAGGTGTCCCTCCTGCATGGATGTGCAAGAGCCCAAGTGGCACATGCAGTCATTTGCCAAGCGGTGCTTTCCCTGCTATGTGCCAAGTGCTTCTTCAGGACACAACAACCAACAGAACAGAAAACATCAAATGAACAGCACAAAGGAGCAAACTCACCCACACGAAGGTACCACATTAAACCTGTCGACACACACTGACCACTGACCCATTCTCTACACACACACACCCAATCTCATGACCTCAGTGCCTCAAAAGAGAGCTTTTAGGTCACAAAATGGAGTCAGATCAAGGTCAGATGTGTTAAATACAAATGAAAAATGACAGACCTGAAAACCAGCTACCCGTTTAGCCATGGAAAAATAACTTTTGGGGAAAAAATAAGTATGCAATTAATTCAAACTTGAAAAGTAGCACTGCTTATGTATCTTGAAATGCTTTGGGTAGCAATGCACAGTTTAATCTGACCTAACAGGTATTCAGAAATAAGATGATTTTGAAACTGAGTAAAGCAGCTTTTAGCAAATTAAAGCTGATGTGGGAAGGAGGTTGTATCTGTAGACCCTTGTTACTTATCAAGAAACATACAGAAGTTCTCCCCAAATTCCCCCCAAATAAAAACCTAACAGCTGAGCTTGATTTCTGGGCGGCAGTCCATGCAGTTCTGACCTTTCAGCAGAGTGGCTGCAGATCTGGGGCAGATCCAGTTAGGCTCACCTCCAAGATTCATGCTTGGGGACTCACTTCCCACAACCTCACACAGTGGTACCTGCCTACTGAGGCCTCAGCAAGGTGCAAATGATTGTAGGTCACAACCTTTGAGGGTCACTTGTGGAAGGTTGAAACTAAAGGCCTGCTGTGTATTTTACAATGATATATTCTAGCCGGGCATGGTGGCACATGCCTGTAATCCCAGTACTTGGGAGGCTGAGACAGGAGGATCACAGGTTCAAGGATAGCCTCAGCAAGAAGTGAGACTGACTCTCAGCAACCTAGCAAGACTCTGTTTCAAAATAAAAAATTTAAAGGGGAGTCAGGCATGGTGGCACACGCTTGTAATCCCAGTACTTGGGAGGCTGAGACTGGAGGATCTGGGTTCGCGGCCAGCCTCAGCTACTTAGTGAGGCTCTCCGCAACTCAGTGAGACCCAGTTTCAAAATAAAGAATAAAAAATAGTTCTGGGGGTGGAGCTCAGAGGTAGAATGCCCCTGGGTTCAATCCCCAGTACCGCAAAAAAAAAAAAAAAAAAAAAAAAAAAAAAAAAATAAAAAG